>VZRF01004267.1:802118-903878 GCA_013396875.1 Vireo altiloquus
TTTTTTTTTTTTTTTTTTTTTACAGATAGTTCAGTCTGGAAAATGTTTTTTGCCAGCTTATTTGTTTCTGTGTTTTGTTTATAAGCAGAATATCCTTCATTTCTGCATATCTGCCAGACTGGACAAATCAAGGTGACAATCCGTGGTTAACTCTGTCAGGCCCTTTGTCCTGCTGCTTCTGAGGCTTGAAATACAATGGAGACAAAGTGGAATATAGAACCGTCCAGCTGCCTTGTTGTGACAGCGTGGTCCCTGTGTTACAGCGCCTCAGCCCCTGCTTGCCTATCGATAGCCAGCCCAGGAGATGACAATGCAAATCATGTGAAAGCTCTCCTGCAAAATAAAAAAATCATGTCAAGAGGGGGGAGAAAAGTAGATCAGGCTTGCCTTGAAAAATAGAAACTCATAAAAGGCTCTGTTTTTGGTACAATTGCTGCATTTAGATGTAGGGCCTGTTTTTTTTAATGATAGCATGGTTCTAAGGGGTGCAGGTAGGTTCGTGTTTAAATCTATCATTTGGTGTCTGCTTATAGAACTCTGCATTGATGTTACTTTTAAGACACTTTATATTTCATTTAAGCATGCAATTAATCATCTTTACAGTGCTGATGTGACTGGCATCAGCAGTGTTATTTAATTAAATTTGAAATTATTGTACAGTAAATACAGGCTTCCGACTAGCCAGTCCAAATTAAATGCTGAGGTCTATTTCTTACCCATGGTGTTTCCAATTTAAATGTTCATCCAAAAGGTTACACTTCATGGGTTGAAATCATTTTTATGTTCTAACTGTTGCTAAACCCAAAGATCAAGTGTACGTGAGTCCTGTGCCTCTATTAGCTGTAGGAATGTGTACACATTATCTGTATTTCTCATATTCCATTTCATATTAGTGATTTTATGACTGATGGTCCTTAAGCACCATTTTTCTCCCGATACTTTGTCTCTTCTGTCACATCAGCCCAGAGCTCCCTTTTCAAAAAAAAAAAAAAATAAGAAAGAAAGAAAGAAAGAAAGAAGACTTTCCTCCATTTTGTTTCAGCGTGGTAATCAAGCAATTAGCCCACAAAATGGAGGTACTCCGCTCCTCATCCTGCATCTTACTTCTGGTGGGCTTTACCTGCATGCAAGCAGCAGGCACAGCACTTTGCTGCAGAGCCTGTGAAATTGGCCCCTGAAGAGCGTTCACACGATGGCCCATAAGTGGCCACTGCTTAGGGGGACTCTGGGAGGAGGGAGACCTTCCCAGTGGGATCACTGGAGAATTACGTACAGCACGTGCTCTACCTGCAAATTCTGCACTGGCTACATGAGAAAATGTGTGGTTGTGCTCCTCCTGCAGTACTCACTCCCCAGTTTTATAATGTCCTGAAAACATGCACTGAGCCAAACTTTAAATGGTGGGAACATCATTGCTTTTCACCATATATTGTCTTTAAAAAAGGAAAGAAAAGAAAAAGAAGAAACCAAACCAAACCAAACCAACAACACCATTTGTTTTATGTTACAGCTTTCCACAGACAATTCACAACATGTCTAGCAACGAATCAGACCAGAAATACGTCTCACTCCTATCATATATATAATACAGCTTTTGAATACTGGAAAATCTGTCATCCGTTAAGTGCAGCTCAGGTCTTCTGTGTGAAAAGCACAAGCCTTTTTTTTTTTTTTTTTTTTAATGCAGTGCTGCCGTGTCTGCACTTTTTTGAAATTGCATATTTATCAGGTTATGAATAATTTATGAGTGGGGAAGGGAGGGGGAGGGCTGGAAGGGAAAGGAAGAGCCAGAAAACATATGCTTGGGCAGAGGAATACCTTAAATGAATCCACTACCAAGTCTTTTGAAGGATTACTTGTAATTACATTTTTTTTCTTTTCGTTTTGTTTCTCTTATGCTTCTCTTGCTCATCTGCTATTCCTATTGTGTCATCCATTTGGTTTATTTGGCTTTTAGGGCGCACTAAGGGATTGGGGGGAGTGCTCGCTACGAGTTGGAAGATTTTGCTGTGGAAATGAATTGAGCATTTCTTTGACTTCTAAAGTATGGGGTGTTTAATAAATATTAATCCTTCAACTGTCAGACTGCATTATTGTCAAAAAAAGGCTGACAGATTGAGGATTAATGACATGCTTCATAAATTAGAAATGAACTATCAGCAGAATGTCCAAAGTAGGGATCAAGAACAGACCTGATTTGTACCTTAGACCAGTTGAACATGTCATCTATGTCAGACCTGAGCTCAGACTTATGCACAAAACAAAAACAACCCTCCCTCCCTCTCTCCCACAAACACACTTCTGCTCTTCATGCACCAGGATCTGATATCTAGATCCTTTCTTCTTTAGGATCTGCAAGTATAGAAATAGTAAGATTGTCTCAGACACCAGATAATTTGATTAGAGTCAGATCCGTATCCTTCTTTTGCAGTTTTGTTAGAGGAAAACTGGGGGAGGTACAATAATTTCTGTTCAAATATCTCAATGTCGTATTTTCCCACCATGAAAAATGCAACATCACAGAAAGATGAAGACTTGGCATTATAATGGTAAATTGTAAAAATGGCAGCTGCCTCTTCAAAAACACACAGAATTTCCAATATAAATTATGTATTTAAGGAAATATGTTTGTATAAAACAAGTAGCAGTAATTTAATATAAGGTGACGGGATTTTTAGGGGAGGCTAATGTGTGTCAAAAAATATCGTGTACAGTCTTTAATCAAACTCATGATCCTCAGCTGAATTATTGCTTGTAAAGCTGATTTTACTGTATTTTTTAATTCATTAAAAGCAAATCTTCCTCTCTCTTTTTCCCCCTCTTTTTTCCTCTTGCGATTATTAGAAGAAAATTAAGTCTAATTTGTGTAAGACCAGATCTTTTTGGGTGCCTGAATCAAACAAGAAGTTATTTGGGGTGCCATTCTTTCTCTCGGCGCAGAGGTACACAATATGAAACTGGGCTACCAGAGTGTATAAAAATGTTTAGCTTAATCACTCCCTAATGACAGCGACTTATGTCCTTAGTGCAGTCGATTTGTTTCCTGGGTTTTAAAAGTAGATTATTTCCATGGTGCAGGCTTAGTGTAAGCTGTTGAGAAACCACAAGCACTGCACTTCAGCCTGAGTTTGGGACGTTCGCCAAGGGTAATCTGATTAAAAGGGCATTTTTTACAACATTGTGGTGCTTTGAAAATTCTGTGCAGCCAGATAGAGAAGGGCCAAAAAAAAATTGCTTTTTCAAAGCTAACAGTTTTGCCTGAGCAGAATTAAAAGCATGATAAGCAGCATCACTGGAATGATTCTCTTCGACAGTCTTGCAACTGGATAAACAAAGCATCCTTAGTAACACATCTGTTACAGACCCACAAGCAAATTCATGATCTATTTAATGCAAGATTTTTGCTTGTCTGTTCTGCCTTTAATCACATTTGCTTGTTGCACAGGTGTGAGGTTCTGAGGCCTTGCTTTATCTATAAGAATGAAAATGTTTCACTTTTTCTTCAGTAGCTTTTGTCTTCTATGACGTGACATTTATAAATGTTCTGCTGTGAAAGTGGTTATTTGTGACGTGCTCTAAGAACCAGTATTGGGTACCATATTCCTGAGAAGTTTAGCAGCTGTATGTTGTTAAAAGATAATTATCCTATCTCGAATCTTGGATTTCTTATAAGAGACAGAATGTAATACTAATTAAATATGTCATGTTTGCACACATCAGAACATACTCAAAAGAACTGTTCTTGTATAATTTGCCTTGTTGAACTACTTTCATATTCTTCTGCAGCACCTAAATAAGGAAGAAAAGGTAACAGAATTCTCTCCCCTTCTTCACAGCCCTGCATTTCTCTGAATGGCAAGTTCATGCTGGTCTCCACACGTGCTGATACACAGGGCTGCTTACAGCAAGACAGTTGTATACACAATATACTTCAAAGTCACTGGGTTCAGTGAGACTATACAACAGATCAGACTGACATTAGGTTGTAGTATGACGGGAAAATGAAATTTGTTTTCTACAAAACAGGCTATTTTGGTTTGCTTAATAAATATTGGATAACAAGACATGGTTTCTTATCTTCTACCACATCACATGGTTCTCTGGAAAGGGAAAAATATATAATGAATTAAACAAAATTAAATTTTCCAACTGTCTTGTCTTAACTGTAGCTGCTGACTCGCAAGTGAAGCAAAAGTGCAATGCATCACATACTACATTTTTCCCCCAAAGAGGCCTCAGTGATAAAATTATTATTGCATTTGCTTCAAAATGAATATTTTTGTTCTGTTTATCTTTTTCCACGTAGGTCAGAACATCTGTATCTTCCTCTGTGCATGTGGCAAAGCATGTTTTCCCTGTCACCAGGAATGCCTTGACATTCTTTATGTATCAGCATTTTAAAACTGACTGCCTTAGGATTACATGAAGCTTTTAGATATATCAGTCACAGTATTAGTTGTAATGTGAGGTATAGGCAGCACTGCATTTAATCTAACTTAGTTTTACCTGTCGAGGTACACATCCCATGTTCACCCATTCATACATTCATGCCTACACGTACAAACACGTAATTATACAAAAGCCATTGCTTTCAGCAATGATTTTAATGATATTCAACATTTCTTGCTGCGTCCCTCTCAAACTTACGTGCATCAACATTTGTGTGATAAAAACGCATTGATTTTAAATCTGGTGGATGTAGAGCCACAGAGTAATGCAGCCAGCAGCATTTCCAGCGTGAGGCTGCATGTCCCAGAGCCCTGATGGGCTGAGAATAGCTTCGTCAGGGCAGCTCGGCTTGGCAGCCTTTGATGCTGTGCTAAGTTCAGTTTAGAGTATTTACTGATACATGTCTTCAGCAACTGTCAAAACTGCTTGGAGCGATGAGATCCAGGCTTTTTCAATCCCAGTGACCAGCCAGTCTCCCAAGGCACAAAAAGCTGCTTCAGGGTAGCTATAGCCCACAAATTCACTTTGTGTGACCATAAAAAAAGGAGGTGGGGGGGGAAAGAAATTTTTCTGGGAAAAAGGCTGCAGCAAGGTGTCATTGTGTCGCACTTTATTTTCTGTGCTGTTACCACTGTTCCTCAGAAATGGAAATGTAGCACAGGCAGAATTGATTGAGAAACATCTGTTTACTATAACTGTTTACTATAACTGTTTACTCTGGACAGGTCAGCACAGCCTGGATTTCTGGCATACTGAATGTTGACAAGCATTTCTTTTTTAAAATCTTCAAATTCAGCATATACCTAATTTAAAATTTTTCTTTTAAGATTGAATTTTCTGCCCCTTAAAATGAGATATTCATTCCCGAAAGGTGACCTGCTGTTCTCAGGGAGAGAAAGGCAAACCATTAGAAAAGAAGAGGATTTCTTGATAATCAAGGACACCTGTGATTCTGTGTTGCTTTCGAGAGCACAAAGACCTATAGATCTGCTCTTTCTTCCAGAGTAAAATGTCTGTGATCCATAAGAAGCTCCAATCCTTCCTTTTTCTCACCCCAAAGTGAAAAAGGGAAAGAAAGAAAATTATGTGCCATCAGATCAGCTGCTCTCTGTTTCTTCTTTAAAAAGCTGAGGATGTTGCTATTTAACATAAAACCTTGTGACCTTACTGCCGCTGCTGCTTTGAAACGCCAAGCTGTTTAAAGATGCAAATTGCAAACAGAGGGAAAACATCAGAAGAACCTGTCTCGAAATTAGTGTGTTTGACTGAAAATTAGCCAGCTTAATCGAACTTGCAGGAAGTGGATTTTCTATTCAGAAACCTGGTTAGAGATTTTGTCCACAGGGGCTATTGTCAAAGTGTACAGGACCTTTGGGAGCATAAAAATTAAGGCTCTGTGTAACACCCACAGTATTGTGCTTGTGTTTCATTTGCTTATATTTTAGATTAAAATCTTCAACACAAGAGTCATGTGTGATGCATTAATAAGCCTTAGTTCAGACAGACTGAGGAACTGCTGAGGTTTCAGGTCCCCACTTTCTTAGACCAAGGAAATGATAATATTCTGTCAGCAAGGGCTGTATGTGTGCAGGGACGATGCTTATCCATTCATCCAAGTGCGGAGGGGACCCTCCATAAACAGACTTCTTTCTTTTGGCAAGGAAGAAAGACCTCAGCTGCCCATGTCACCCTCCTCTATAGCAGCAGGATTTGCATTGAGAGGAGATCTATGGGCAGGGTGATTTAGATGAAGGAGTGGGAAGGCCAAGCAGCTGCTGGTGGAAGCAAAGTGCCTCGGTCAGCTTGTGCCCATCCTCATAACTCTGCAAAAGTTTCTTGCCCAGAGGGTTCTCACTCTGTTTATTAATTCCAAGACCTCATTGCCAGATCTGTTCAGGGACAAAGTGAATAGAGTCTGTTACCTTTTCCTTTTGCAGGAAAGAGGAAACTGAAGCTGCTGCTCCAGGTCTTTCTGGCAAATACCTATATTTCTAAATGCACGCATACCTCTCATTTGCCATGAGCACATAGTGTGGCAATTAAAAGGAGAACAAAGTAGATATGCCACATCCCAAGTTTGGTTCAATTTAAAAGCACTGAGTGTGCCATATGAACACAAAACTGTTTTGAATATGTACTTTAGTAAGTCTGCCTCCCATGTCTCCACCAGTTGTGTATGGCTATGTAATTTATTTGCACGAATTTATATTGCTTTCCTGGCATTAAGAATGGGACACTTCATTATGCTACCAGTGGAAAAATAACTTGCCAAGGTGAAGGGTATGTGTTGAGCTTGCAAAGCTCAAAGCTAAGGACCAAAGAAAAATCGTTAGCTAATAAAAACATGTAAGGAAAATTTCCCACAGAAATGGTTCAAAACAATGGAAGTCTTTGAAATTAGGACTGTAAATAATCTTCAAACAGAAACATCTGAAAATTCAAAATTCTGTTTTCTATTTTATCAGTAGGATTTCTGGACAGATACAGTTTGAAATCAATCAAGATATTGTTGTTAGGTGCCCCTGCTTTGATTTAGTAGCCTAGCCAGTTACTAAAGCAGCACATTGGTTTAGATGTTTAAATGTTAGTTAATGTGGAATATATATAATATTGTGTGAATAATAATGTGTGAATATAGTTTAGTTTGATGGAGAGTTCTCAATGAAGAAAATGAGAGCTTTGTCTGAGTGAGGTTAGATAAAAATTAGCATTCTGTATTACTTTTGAAAATATTTAGTTTTAGAAGAGTAGAGGGATTTTCTAAGTCTTATAGGAAGTTGCTGAAAAATAAAGGACTAAATAGTATATTTGTGGAAGTTGATGAAATTGGATAATGTTTCATAAGGAAAGTATTTTCATTAATGTATCAATTTTTCAAGTCCAGAGATTTATACTGTTGTATCATGTAAGAGTCATTAATTCTCAAATGATATACCAATATTTTACTCCTATTTTCATTTGATTCAAGCTCTATATTGCAAACTGTGTCCAAGAACAAATATATCCATAGAAGCATTCCTACTTATAATAATAACAGAGTCCTGTTGCAGAAGATTCAGTATTAGGAAACATACTGATGCTAACTTTATCTGTTCTTCTGCACAGAGATTTTTCTAACAAAGAAAGTCTAAGGAAAGGCTTGTGTTGTTATAATTCTACTTTCACAGTGAGTGTATCTTTCGGTTGGTGTAAACAGCACAGATAAAATAGATATTTTTTACATTAACTTTTTTAGCACTAAAATTTCTGTGTCTCTAAACTTCCATGAGGGCTTAGGGTAAAAATTCCTGAAAGCATTACCTATTCTTCATAATTCTGCTGGCAGTGCTGTAGAATCACATCCTTTATAGGTATCTGTCACACTGAGATAGTGTGAGACCACTTCTTCGCTTACTTTAGTCCAGCATGTCATAAATTTAACTTCCAGAAAATAACTTGTATTGTAAAGTGCTACATTCACTACCAAGCTACACATTCAAATGGTGACATTCTGTTTTCCTTCTTTTATAGGTAAGAAACTTGGGTTTTGTACTAGCAAGAAATGTTTAAAGGTGTAAGTGCTGAGGACATTGCCTTTACTGAGTTTGCCTTATAAGAATACTGCACAAACACCACAAACACTAGCTCTCAGAGATATATATCTTGTAAAATTTTCATTCACAAAGAAAATAATTTCCATGTGTTAGTGCACATACCAGGTTAGCAGGTTATAAAAATGTCAGTTCAAAATAGGAGATTCAGTTTTCAAGGCAAATAAAATAGAAAACCAGCATTTTCCCTGGTGATATTTGGAAAAAAGTTAAACAATAGGAAAATAAGAAATAACTGTATTTCATAGAGGAAAGTTAATTCTAGGGTTAAAACATTTAATTTTTCTTATCTTTTTTGATTGCTCTGGTCTGCAGCTTTCTCAGCAGAACCCCTACATTCATGACTTAATTCTGACTACTTTTGTTAGAATGAAACAATAATCAATGTATAATTCCTGTTTATAAAAGAAATATGTCTAAACACTATGCAATTAGTCTTTTGTAAACCAGCAAACATAATACATAGTATCCATAATACAGAGTTTTCAAAAAACATTTTAATAATTTTTAAATAATCCAACACAGAAAATGTGAGGACAAATAATGCAGAAATTTGGGAAATTGAGTACCAGTTGGATCTAAATTTGAAGGATGTAATGAAAATTTCTTTATGCTGTTCTGTCTGCTACACGCCTTATTTGTGTTTTAAAGTGTAATTCACACCATTACAATGCACAAGTTAACAGTAATCCCTAAACCAGTGTGAGTACTATGTTCTTTCCCTCAAGACAAGGAAAAGCTTGTAAAATGTTTGAAAAAATGTGTTGCTGAAATAAATGGCAAATTTTAAAGGAGAAAACAAAAACAGAATATAGAAACGGCTGGTCTCCTAGGTAAACTTAAGTATTGACAGGTCTGAATTAATAGAGACTGTTGTTCAAAAGGTTCAGTGTCAGCTGTATATTGCATTTACTCATTCATTCCTACACTGCTCTTAAGGGGATTGCTTGATTCCTGACCTGTATGACAGAAAGAAACTTTGCTCTATAATAGAGAAATAATGTCTATTTTGTATTCCAAAGCAGAGTCAAATACCAAAGTTCTATCATTTTAGCATTGTAAGGGGATATACAGATGGGGGTGTATTGGACTCAGTTCTATGGAGTTCTTTATTTGCATCTTCTCTGATCGGAGACAAGCTCCTGCTAAAACTGGATTTTAGTCCTGAGCCTCTAAGTATGCAACAGAGGGCAGGTTAAAAAGTGCAAATGACCACTCACTGTGAGCTATCTCCTGAGGGATATAGCTCTCCTGAGCAGTGTGCCAAGGAGCCTTAAGACCACAGCAAGGATATATATTTTGTGTCAAGGTAGCACATCCTTTGCGGTGCCCTGAAATATTCCTACAAGGTATTCTCCTGAGGCAGAGTTTAGTCTCAGGACAGATAAGTAGCAGCCGCCAAGACCTAACTGAATGCAGAAATGTTTTACTATCCCATATGTTTTACTACTCCACTGCACAGGAGTTTTATCAGACAAGAAATGCAGCACTATGTGCCACATATAGCCTGATGAAATTCAATGATCATCTTGAGCTGGAGACAGCACTTATTAACTACATTTTCTTTGAAAGCCAAAAATTATGTCCGGAATCTTATATAAGAATTAAGGAAAGCTGACTCTTCAGACACATAGTTACTGAAAACACAATTTGTTGTGCCTCTTGTATGATTTCAGAATTGTTACAGGATTTCACTGATCAGTTAATGATTTTGGTGGCAGAAAAAGTTTCGAGACTTTTAATTTGTAATGTGTATAATATTTACTTTGCTTGAAATGTGACAAGATTTTTAGGGTTTTTTTGAAAGGGTGTAGTGAGCCATATTTTGATCTTCAGAAAATCGTTGCATCTTTATAAAACTAAAAAACCTCAGAGACCACATTCTTGATTGGTTTTGATTTGGTTTTGCTTTGGCTTGGGGTTTCTTTATTTGACATGACTCGTGCACTATTTTATTTTCTTTCTCGCCCTCCCCCCAAATTTATATAATTTAAATTGTAATATGATTGTAAATAATCATAGTACAGGAAAAAATTCAAAATTGATTCCAAATATTGAACTGCGAAAACAAAATAGTTTTTCATATATAAATATACATTTATTTATTATTTTACATAAATATTACATTTATTTAATTTCAGACTCAAGTATCACTGAAACAAAAATTATTAGGGTTTTTTTCTTGTCATTTAAAAATACATTTTAAACAGACTTCACCAGATATTTTTATCCCCACACGAGTTTGGAAAGTGCTGGAGATTAGAGCTACAAAACTGGATGTTATTAAGCATATATCTAACATATCTATAGGTAGCTGAAATGAAACTAGATGGTCTGCTTAAATTAGTGAAGCTAAGTGGAGGTGGCATATAAAACTTTGTTGCAACACTTGAATATATTCTATATATCCTATGTAGGAGATTCTAAGTGACAGGCAAAAATCGTTTAAACAAAATAGCCTGAGATAAAGGATCTTCAATTTAGTCATTATTTTTCATTTCTGTATCCCTCTGGGCTTTTCTTTCCCCACCTCCAGACTGGTGAAGGTTCCTACATACAGACATCATAAATGGAACAGTTAATTCGTCTATGTGCAATTATTTCTTACAGTCAGTGGAACTGCTGCCATGAGTCAGAGTTTGCAAGTTTGTTCTCATCATCTTTCTGGCAAGGAGTACCAACAGTTTCACAAGAAAGTCCAATTTCCCAAATCACAAATCTCAGCCCAATTTTGCTGACAAGTTTGTGCTTTTTAAAGTATTTGAAAGCTGAGGGTTTGTATTTCATCAGATAAAGAAGCCCAGCCCTCCAGGGTTTGACTTTAACCTGTTTTAAGTAGATGAAACAATGACTTTCAAATTCTTTGCACTAAATGAATCCTTCCTGAGCCTGTCACTTTGTCACCAGTGCCAGACTGACCCGAGACATTAACGATGCTATGTCTGCTCTTCCAGTTGCGAGCAACATTAATTTTAGCTTTGCCAATGTCCTGTTCCCAAGCATGGAGCAAATCCAGTTCGCTCTGAGCATTTCATTGTGGGGAAAAAAGTTCGCTCGTTTTGCCAGTGGTGTTTCAGGACTGTTCTTACATGCATGCACATGCACACACACCAGTTGTTGTTTCCTCACTTTCTCTAACAAAAGGAGAGCTGTTGTCACATTTTTTTCTACTCTCTTGGTTGTATTTGTCGGGCAAAGATCATCATGCTCTGATTTAGTGTTTTCAAATAAGTGTGCCCTCTGGTGCAGTGCTCTATTGAGAGACAACATAGCCCAGGCAGGAGAGTTCAGCATGGCCACTAATAAAACACAAGTGCTGCTTTGTCAGGCCACGAGTGATTACTTGAACAAGTGCCAACCAAGAAACCAAACATTAGAGCGCGGCTCTTCAGACTCTCAAGACAAAGGGCCAATTGACTTTCCTCATTAGTTTTTGTGCCAAACATGTAAACACAGTTTCCTCTCTATCTTTGATGCTCAAAACATGCCAGCTTGTTAACATCTTGGGTGGTATGGTGGTTTATGAGCTTGTAAAGACTATTATGTACTGGTGGGTTTTGTCCGAATTGAATAGCATTGGCTTATCCTAAGGATGCCGAAAACTGGCATCTTTTTGACAATTTAAAAATTCTGTCTTTGCTCTAATAGACTGATGAAACTGCCTGAAAGAAATTTAAATTGCACAGGATTTTTCACTGCCACACATGCACATTAAAGCTTTGTTAAAATTAGGATTGGTCACTGGCTCACTGAAAAATAAAAACAAAACCCCACTGAATTGATAAGAGAAGCTTTAAACCTGGTATGTAACCATGGTACAGAAATCTCACTGAGATTTTTTTTTTGCTTGTTATTCTTTACACTGCTTTTATTTTGGAGACCTCTGACATTTTAACTTCCTCTGCATTTACTCCAGTCTTTTTTGTTTCTAAGTGCTGTGACTATACAAGATAATGGAAATTGGAACAATTTGAAACAACCTGAAATGTTTGTGAAAGGTGTTGAATTTTATTCAGTGCACTGGGAATGTTGCTTGTCTTGGAAATCCCTTTCATATATGGTGTGACTGCTGGTATGAAATTTTACCAAAGCAAAACACTGTGGGTTCCTTAATGTGGCCACTTTATGAATGACTGTGAATGGTGGTGAGCTTCATGAACTGCCTTCCCTTTTCAGCACTGCAAATGATATCCATACATTTTAGCTGAAAACTGAAGCTTACTTTTTTCCACTGTACAAAAATATGATGAGATTTTTAAAAATGAGGCTGATTATTAAGAGAAAAACAACTAAACTCTCTGTTTAACTTGCATGTCAAACTAAAATTGAAAGAAATTCATTTGCCAGTTTCTGTTTATATTGAAATACAAAATCATATGACTTCTCATGGATGCATGGGTTTAGTGAGAATTACGTTATTGTCAATGAAGAAATGGTGAGAAACAGACATGAGTAAATTATTTTGAATTTCCTTTTAAAGAGCTAAAAGGTAAGAAAGGGAAAAAAGAATAATAAAGGTGTTCTAAGATTTTCTTCTACTCTCTCTCATATACACACACACACACACACAGAGAGAGAGGGAGAGATACACATATTTTTTAAATAAAGGCTCGAGCATGTATGGAGCTACTTGCAGGGAGAGGAGTGAGCCCAGTGTGAGCCCACCTGCTGCTGGGCTCAATGAAACTAAATGAAAGAAAGGGCTACATTTTTGGTGGAACTTTGTCAGCCACATCCTTGCGTCGAGATTCGCAGTGCCAGTAAAAAATTAATATTAGCTGAACAGGAACACAAATGTATGGAATCTAATGGCATGTAATATGATGTCTAATAATGAAACTGCAAGTGTCTCCTCCTAGTCTGTCCCACAGACAAGAGCCCCCACTGTCCGTGTCTCTGGCTATGAACTTCTGGCCTACAGAGTCTTTAGCAGGTGGCTGAGTAGGCACACAGGCTCCTCACCTCTCCTCACCTCTCCTCACCTCTCCCCCTTCCCACTGCAAGGTTGGTTGCGTGAAGTTTGGAGGTGCTGTCTGCAGCTTAAGGTTTCTGCCCAGGTTCTGTTTCTTTGAGGTTTCCCTGCATCATCTTGAATTAACCCAGGTGCAACAGCAGAGGGCTGTTAACCATCCTCAAGTGGATGGACAAGCAAATGGTTTCCACCCAGAGCAAGCTGGTTTTCCAAGGCAGGTCTGTACAGGAATGATAAGGAAACAATCTCTCAGCTACAGATACAAGCCACCTGAGGGGGCTGATGGTGGGGATCCTGCAATAGATTAAGTTTCAGATGCTTTCAAAGAGTGGTACCCATACAATTTGCCTTGAGGGAAAATGAAACAGAGAGTCATGTGCCTTCCTGGGGAGAAAAAACACCTCTGGTACACCACCAGGGACAGATGAGCAAAGCTGAAGGGAATTTGAAGGTATTAAAAACACTGTGCAGAATTGTGGTTTCATGCCCAAGGACACTATCAGGTGTGTGCACAGGCTCAGGATGAACTCCCAGAAGGCCTTCACCATGGCCTAGGAAGGGGCAGGGTTAAATCACTAAGAGGTCCACAGGGTCAGTGCTTGGTCCAGGACAGATTGTGAAACAGAAGTGTCGTTTTCCAAGAAGGTTTTATTGAATTGCCTCCTCACACAAAATTGTACTGAGAGACTCAAAGCCACAGTGTCTGGACTCTTTTGAGGCTCTTAAGACTTAAATTGCTCTGGGAACTGCTGCAAGTGGGTCCAAATACTGAAGACTTGTGAGTGTCCAGAATGGAAGATCTCAACAATTTCTATGACAGCTGGCAGCTAACTCTCAAAAAATTCCCCTGAAATTTTCTCAGTACTACAGGTAAAACTAGCTTCCAAAGCAGTTTCTCAGTGCAAGGGGCAGTGACAGATTTGGAGGCATGTTGGAGACCAGCAAAGTCAAAGAGCTTCGCCTGTTCTCCTGGGGAACAAATTTACCCCCAAAGCTCCACAAGAAGGCTTTGCAATTGAAATGATCCCTTGGGAGAGACTGCCCCCACTTCTGGGTGACCAGCAAGCACCAAAGAAATTAAAAGTTGGATGTTTGATGTGCCACAGAAAAATGGGTTTGTAGTTTTAGGAATTGCCTCATGTATTACTATGGGACCAAGATGGAGATTTTAGGGTGTCGGTCCCTTGTCCTTCTCCTTCTTCTCTCTTCTCCTTCTTCTTCCCTTTTCTGTGACCTCAGTTCCTATCATGTAGTAATTGGTAGAAAGAATTTAGTTTAGAAGAGACATGTTAACAATATTGATAGTTATTGGATTTAGAAACAAAATAATGTACGTAGAATCTTCCTATTTGATGATAAAACTATATAATCTCCTTGCACCAGGTGTCAGCAGCCATTTGGCACCTGGAAGCAGTGGAGACACTGTGTTGCTGAATCCTTGATAACCTAGAAGAAACAACCTGAAGCAGCAACGAAGTCTTTTGTTATTTTCCCCTGACATAAGAGATTGAGAAGAAAAAGCATCCCGGGCATGAACCACTTCGGTGGGGCCCAGTTGGGTTCTCACGGAGGCAAAGTGCTGGTAAGGTCCAGATGAGTAGGGTAGGCAGCTACAGGTGAAGTAGAAGTGTCAGTAAGATTAAAGGTACTTGTGGTGATGGTTCAGGGATATATGAGTAGTGGTCTCTTGTCCTCTTCTTCTTGCTCCATCTCCCTTGCTCATTGCCTTAGGTTACAGGAGTCTCAGTTCCTCCCTCTTCTTCACAGATCTCTACTTCCTCCTTCAAGCTGCCGACGTATCTTGATCCTCTCCCAAGAAGAAATTCCTCTCCCATATCGAGGCATGTGCTGAGACAGTTCAGTCATTCAGGTTCTGCTGCATGCTGGCTGTGAGGTTGCCATGGTTTACTGAGGAATGGTGGAATTATAAATGAGGAATTACTTCTGGATATTCCAGATTTTTGAGATAATGTAGGCCTGCTCTCGAAGTAAAACAACTCTCTGAGGCACATGATAACAGTTTTTGCTCAGGACTGAACTTGTATATATGACAGTCTGTGTGAGACAGCTGCAGATACTGCAGGACATTCTGTGTTGTTCTTTATGTTGTATTTTCTTCCTCCTGGATTTGACTGAAAATATCATTGTTGCAACCAATATTTTCTGTAACATGTTGGATTTTACCTAAAACTGAGTTTGACTCTGTACCCCTGTATTGAATGTTCGTTTTATAACCCTTCTTAGCCCTTTCACTAATTTCCCACTATAGAAATAATCATTTCAAAATTTGTTTCCAATAGCTGTACCTTTTTGATTGCCTGATGTTCAGGGTGAGTGCATTAATACTGTTCAAAATGCTGTTTGCAGTTTTCCGGGCGTCTCAACACTGGAATTTCAGCAATCGAATTTGACCTCCTGAACCCTGCACGCAAATCCCTTGAATCGATTGCACCACACAAAGCAAAGTCTGCTGCAGTGTTGCTGCTAGAGTGAAAATTGAAGAGTAGGTTATTGGTGCTCTTTTGCTACCAAGTTCACCATGGCAAAATCATGAGCTCATGATAGACCATATAATGAAACTCTCAGCATTTCGATGTATAAGCTAAGACCAATACCTTGACCTTTCAGGACTAGCAATATGGATACAGGAATTGTGGAAAAGAGGTCTGTTCTTATCCAAAGTCAGGCAGATAGATAGGGCCACTGTGGACAAGAAGCACCATTCTAGATGTTTTACAATGGTTTCCTACTGAATTTCAGCATTGTAGTGAAATTATGAATTTCAGGCAAAATTAATTTCAAATATCACTGTGATGGAATCACTGCATAGGGGCAGGGAAGAGAATCCTTGTGAGAAATCACTTCCTGTTAGTTTTGTCACCGGCTAACTGCAAAACAAAATGATCACCAGTAGATTAGAAAGATTAAAATTTAAGTTTAAAAAAAAGGTATAAATGCATATGTTGCTTCCAGATTTAGGCTCTGTCTTGAGTGTTACTCATCTGATCATCTGCAGCAGAGTTTGTTGTTAGAGATTTGTACATTCCCAGAGTTAGGGAAATTGCTCAAGTTCTAGCAAAAACAACTGGTCAAAGTATGCATTAAATCATGTTGGAAGCATGTGAAAATTACTTCTTAGATTCTTCAAGTTTTTTCTCCTCCTTTGTGTATACAGCAGAGTAGTACAAAATGCCATTTATGAGGTCTACTGATGAGAAGAACGTATATGACAGTAGGTGTCAGATTCTTTTCTTGGTAGGGTTCATCCTCTCTTCTTCAAATCCTCAGTGATTATGTAGTGAATTATTAATGGCAAGGTAAATGCAGTTATTCTGGTGGAAAAGAAAACAGATGTGTACTGTTATTATGACTGAGAAATTGTTACATGGCAAAAGGATAGGCTGTCATTTACAAACCATTTTTCTATTTAAGGTTCTCTCACTCTCTTATTCCTCCCTAAGTAGTTTCACTCAAAATTGAGAGACTGGGAGAAAGATGAAATTTCTTATTTAAAGGTCACTCAATGCAGTGGAGGCACTCCCGTTGGGCCTATCCTTGCCTCAGAGCAGGATCATGTTCGATCCCTTTCGGGTCAGGGCAATCAGAATAAAGACTATCCAAAGATCTTTGGCAAAGGGGAAACTGTCACCTTTTATATTATTTATTTATTTCTTAAATAAGAATATGATGATTTTATAAAAGAAACCATTTTCAGTAAGTCTAGTCAGAGAAGTGAAAAAGAGCCTAAAAATATGATCCCTAGAAAAACAGACTAGTGGTATTTAAATAATACAGGATACAAAGAAACACCCTTTTTTTCTTCAAGTGCCTCCCCAAATTGTAGGGATGTTACAGACATTTCATGATACTGATTGAGTGTTTTATTGATTTGAGAGTATCTTCTCCCTGGTGCAAACAAAGCAACTCAAATTCTCTAAAAAAGTGCAGAAATTAGTATTTTCCTTTTTCTGAATGCTTGATCACCTGCAGTTTATGTACCTCATATACTTTTGTCTAATCTGCCCCATTGACAGCCTTTGTATGTCATCTGCACTCAAATCAGAACAAGGAGAACTACGGTGTGATCTCTTTGTTCGTGAGATTACTATTTATACTCTATTGCCATCCTTACTTCTTGAACAGCACCTGGCAAAATGGGATCCCAATCTGCTTTCAGGCTGTAGGAATGCTCACTACAATGTGGCAACAACACATTTAGTTTCTAGATGCCTGTGCATGTACATAAAGAAATTCTATGGGATTCAGAATAATATGTTACTCTTCTAGAAAAATCTTATTTTTCTCTGAAGCCAAGCTTTTTAAAAAGTTAGAAATATGGTCTTTGTTCTTTCTAATGCAGTTTTATTCTTCCCATAGAAAATAATCATTCTGCTTTATTAAACCCATAAAGACTTGAAGGATACAAAACCTACTGGAGAATGTTTACACTCAACAATGCCTTTTTCTAAGTAGCAAGGAGGGTGGCTGCATAGTCAAGATTTCTGATCTGATCATTTATTTAAGTTATTACATGATTGAATTTTGTTCTGGTTTGTATTCAGGCAGCTTCTCCAAGTATGTTAGAGATATCATATACTGAAATTCCAAAGTGGTTGCAGGGCTCCCTACTTTTGTTCTTCTGCACTGATAGTTTTTAAAATGAAAGCTTTAATCTGTATTATATAGGATCATTAATTTCTGCATTTTACACTTGAGCAACAGCATTCTGATTATCTGCTGCAATGAAAAATAAGCAGCCCTGCTCCTGCAGACTTAATTACTTACTGCAGGGCCCATCCCTTCCTAGTTATGGCACGCAATCTGCAAATGGGGTCAAAAACATTATTAAAAACCAAATTACCCACTGGATGGAGAAAACAAACATAGAACTGTGACCTAGAGAACCTCACCAACATAAGAGGCAAGGCTAGCTGCACACATTACACGGCTCTGCTCTCAGACAACAAAATAAGCGGCCAGATGAGCTCATCACCCAGGATAGCCATGCATGCTATCATGGTATAAAGTGTGTTCTGCCTAAGAGTGTCTTATAAACGCCATAAATGACTGATGTGGAAATGCACCGAAGTGCTTTGGAGAATGCGCCTGCTGAAGAGGTGCCTAGATACAGTGGGGATTTCTAGAAAAGCTGAATCTGGCAGGAAGGACCAGGAAATGTTCCCTAAAATCTCACTGTGTGGTCCTCTTGAAAATTAAGTTCTATATAACAGATCCTTGTAAAAGTGTGATTCAGCCTTGAAGAAAATTAGATATAGACTTTCAATAAGGTAAATATATTGTATCTACCATTCTTTAGGAATAGTATTGGTTGCGTTTTTGAGCAAGCAATAGGAGTTATGAAGGATTTGGGAAATTTTAAGAGTATATAAAATGCAGTAGTGCTCAGAGAAACACATAAAAATGAAACAGCAATCAGACTGACTCCTTTTAAAAAATAGTAACTTATTTGCTTAAACACAATGTAGAAGAATGTGTCATATTTATACAATTTCCATAGTTGAATGGGTGAAAAAATGGATCTGAGATGGAATTTTCCATGTCTAAAAGTCTAATGGCTGGTAATAGAATTGTAAACTATAAATGAAATGCTGATCCATTTATATTAACAGAGATACAATATTTACTTGTAATATTTCTAGCAATAGTACACTAAGCTAATTTATAAGACAACGGGACAAGGAATCTATTGTTTTGAAATCACATAAAAAGCAAAAATAAAAGAAAACAATACAATATTTAAAGTGCATACAAGGAAAATAAGTCCATAAAACACACAGTTAACATTAAAAAATCATTCAGTACCATTTGGAATTTATCTATTTGAATATGCTGCATTTAATTAATTGTAAGCACTGAAAATTGCTGAAGCTTAAAAATATTATTCAGTCCAGAAAGTAATAGTATAATATTTTTACCATGAAATAAAAACATTATAAATTCTAAATAATAAAACTCCAGGAAATGGGGAGAGTTACAACAAAACACTAGTAAGTCATCAACATGCAAAAATATGAGACATGCAAATAGTTTATAATCATGTAGATATCAAGAGGAGTTCCATAGTAAACTTTGTGCTGTAATTTTCAAACTGAAGAAGCATTAACACAATATAAAATATTTGCATTTGCTGCATTCCATCTGCAAGTCCAGCAGAATGAATCTTCATGGGGTAGGACTTTTTCCCCCTTTAATCAGCTATTAATGCTTTTTTATGACCCTGTGCTGCTGCTCTGCTTTCCTGACATGTCCATCTGGACAGACACCCATGATCCAGACCTCTTGCCTGTTGAATTGAGATTTCAGCCAGAAGTCACATGGACATTTTCCTCTTGAACACAGAAAGGCTGGTCCTCAGCTGGTCAGAGCACGGTGCAAATAACACCAAGGATTTGGGTTCAATCCCTGTGTGAGCCATTCTTTTATGAGTTGCATGATGACTTGATGATCCTGGTGGGTTCCTTCCAAATTAGAATATTCTCTGATTGTGAGTGTGTGATATCTGAGCTGGGGCCTCCCTCTTCTTTGCTTTCTGGCACTGCATGTCTGTTCCCAAGCTCACTGGGAGCCCCTGAGAAGATGGCAATGGTGAAGGGAAGCATAGGGATGTAGATGAAGAGCTGGGGGAAGAGCTACAGTGCTCCAGCAATCCAAAGGGTGGCACAGGGAGGTTAGAGAAGGGAAGATGCACTTTAAGACAGATATTTATAGAAATGGGGGTTTGTTCAAGGATTGGGAGGACTGGAAGGACTAGCAGGACCGAGGGTGGCTTTCAGTCTTGGAGGACAGCCTTGTTTGTGGGTACAAAAGGAGGTGTGACAGAGGGGAGCTCCCGCTATGCTGAGGGGCAGAGAGAGAGAACAGTCTGACTGATCTGAGCAAAACTGCAATAAGGACACACTTGCAGATTCCTCTGCTCCGTGGGCTCAGGTGGCAGCTGGCTCCCCCAAGAGCTTGGCTCAACACCGCTGTGTGCATGTCCAAGTGGGCACAGCTTTAGCAGCCCAGCTCTGAGCAGAGCTGTTGGTGTCTGAGGGGCTGCTTGGGCAGGGAGAGCAGTAATCTCGGGATCCCCACCTCCTCCTGCCTGTTGCTGCTCCCCACAGGGACAGCTGCGGGCTGACCTGAGCCTGGTGTCTGCTGGCAGGAGCCTGAGAGCAGAGACCCCAGCCCGGCCAGGGTGCCCCCAGCTCTGCCGTGGCAGGGGACAGCACTCCTGGGGTGCTGCGGCAGGTCCTCACCGTGTCCCCACATCTCCTCCTCCTCCTCCTTCCGTAAGTGATTTCCAGAATGAAAATGCTACAGCCCTGTCAAGTTGTTGAATTGGGGATGAGAAGAAATGTTTCAGAAAGACAAGATGATCAGTGCAACAACCTGAGTAATTGACAGCATGCTCTCTATTTTTATTTGCCTGATGTGATTCATTGTTGCAGGAGCAGCCTTTCAAGGAGAAAGCCTCAAGTACTGTTCTTGCTGTTGTTACAAGAGATACTCGCTTAGATATTTTTTCATAATTAAGCTTGTCAGGTCCATGTCTGGATTTGCAGGCCAATACTTGATATTCACTTTCTTATTCCTTAGGCCAAGGAAACCACAAAGCCATTAGGTAAAAGAAATTAATGCAGCCTATCACCAGTGCCTAACTACATGCTCCAGAAGGAGCCTTAAATAAAATCCTGGCATTTCCCTAATATTTGCACAATGAGAATAGTATTTTTGTTTATACCTCCATCACGGTGCATTCCTGGAGCAAAATGCACAGCAGTGTTTGCAAAGCTGAGTCCTGCAATAGCACTTTGAAGTGATTGTACTGAGATTTGTTTACAAATTTTTAACTCTTTCATAGAAAGAGGAGGAGGAAAATACTTAAGTTTCTTTTACATTCCCCTGGAGGGCTTTCTAACTCTCCTTGGCAAAGAGGACCAAAGACAACTTGAACTCCTCAGCGCATTCAGTGGGAGCCAATCATTCCTGTTCTTTTTCATCCTTCAGCCAAACTGGGGTCTCTGTTTTGCTCAAATCTTCCAACACTCTCATAGATCATCTTACTGCCATTCCCTGAGATTTTTCCCTCAGTCTCTAGGACAGTTTAGCTCCGATTCCATTCTCCTTTAAATAGATAAAATTTTATCCCTAAATTCCCAGGGTAGGTATTAGTGCTTTTACTGAGAAAAGCTGATTTTTATTGGCCAGTTAGCAATCACTCCGAGTTGAGGGTTTTTTTTTTCCATTGTTATCTGTGTGCCATTGTTTCAGTTTCTTTCAGTATTAGTTTGTGTGTTGGATGTGTAAAACATCACTGGCTCATTTTAATTATTGGCCACTCCACAAATGAACTTCTTTAAGAGATGCATTGTCTTGCAGGTAGAACTGAAATGTCTAGAAACCCTCCATGTTTATGACCACACAGCATCAAGAGATCAAATTTTTGTCATTAATCTCATCAGTTTTAATGTTTGTTATAAAGTATCAGGTCCTACAAATCTGAGGAGATGAAAATCTGAGATTTTGGAAACCGTTAAAAGAAACCTAAGACATTTTTTGTGATATAGGAAGCTAAAAATTAGACTGTAAAACCTCAAAACATAAGCATTTTAAGACAGGAATCCCAAGGAAGTGGAATGCGCAAGTATAGAGCAGAAAGGGTTCTAATCTTGCATTTGTAAAGAAATGTATTACCACTTGTAAATACTTCGAGTCTCTAAGCTCATCTCAGGAATGAAATATGATGGTGAATGCACATAAACAAGGAGGAGAAAAGCTGTCTGGAAAAACTGGCTGCTATGTTTTACTTAGTAGTGTGTGTTTTATTTTACGCAGAAATTCTTCCTTTTATTTCCTCTCTTTTTAATTCTCATGGTCAGTGGTGTACGGCTCCATCTGGACTCATAGAAATTGGCTTCTTGCTTTGGGCTGTAGTTCAGCCATGCCATTTCTAGGATGAAAGCTCAGCAAACAGCACCGAGGCACACACTTTGAGGCAGGAGGTCTGAACACGGCTCCAGGGAGAAAGAAGTCATGTTACATTCACAGCCAGTACTTGGTCTATGGGTTTTGCAGAAAAGAACATACAGGGATTGCTCCTCTCTCTGGCATGTTCAGTGCTGTTTCTAATGACAAAAAAGTCATGCCATCCCTTCCACAGATTCCTCACTAAAATAAGACATCTGTCAGCTGGACTAAGCCAGGCTTGGGTTTAAAACCTGTACAAATAGTGCAACAGAACTCATGGTGTCACACTGAAAGAGAGAAGGTTTAGATTAGATATTAGGAAGAAATTCTTTACTTCTAGAGAATCCTGGGGCACTGGCACAGGTTGTGCAGAGAAAATGTGGATGCCCCATCCTTGGAAGTGTCCAAAGCGAGGTAGGATGGGGCTTTGAGCAACTTGTTCTAGTGAAAGGTGTCCCTGATCCATGGCAGAAGGGTTGGAATTAGGTGATCTTTAAGGTTTCTTTAATTTTGCATGGATCAGTTTCTCAGCCTCTGCAATGTGTACCACTTTTGTTTAAATAATCTTAGAAATTATTTCCTCTCCAGTCCGTTTTCTTTAGCACCCTGTGCTGTGATAATTGATGAAACATGCTTTCAATTGTTGGGACGAAGAAGAAGAAAATTAATTCTGTGGGAAAACTTTCTTTAATGCAATGCTTGTAAGGGATGGTATTTATGACAAATCAGTTACCTGAGGTGTTTTGAAAGAATGCAAGAAAAATGTCCAGGGACTTAGCAAAATTTTGTTTGTGGTTTAGAAGAAAATTTACCCCTTGGAAATCTGAAATGTCTTCATTGTAGGAATCCAGCAACAGTAATCTTGTTTCAGAAACCCATTTAGTATTTGCATTAATTTCTTCTAACACCATGGGATTTTCTATTTTTTTTTCTTGAGATGTAACGTAAAGCCAACTCAAATGAACTTAAAAAATATATTAGCGAAGTTTTATGGTAGACTCAAAATTTAAAATAATATAGCCAACTTGCATGAAAGATAAATTAGGTCTTAGGTCATTTAAGATAATTTCTGTTATGAACATAGTGTTTAAAAGTAAAAAGCACTGGTAAAAGCAGTGTATATTTCAAGCTAATACTTTAAGAATATTTTCAAATGTTTCAGGCCATTAGATACATATAATATGTGAAATGGGATGAAGAACCTTGCAAAGTGCCTATCTATATACTCCCATAGAACGGACTTAAATAAATTGCCAATAGATACAGAATGCAAATGGAAGCAAATCTGATAAAGACAAAACCATGCATGTCAACAACACCATTCAAACTGGTGTACTTAATTAAAAAAGTGAAGTCAATTAAAATCAAAACAACAGTGTAGCATGTACAAATGCTGGAATAATCATTAGGCCTTGCTGAATAATGAAGGAGTAAAGAATTTTTTTTCAAGTGAAACAGCAGGGGTGATACATTACACAAAGCAACAATCTACAACAATATGACAATTGAATTACTTCAGCCCCATTTGGCAGGTGCAGAAGAATAATTAACATGAATTTCTTCAATGGAAAAGAAATAACCACAAACTTTTGTCTAGTACAAACTGCTATTTTTTCCCTCCAAAATGATGAGAAAATATGTCAGCGAGCAGACTGATAAAAATGAAACCTTTATGCTTATCCTCTATGTGAGACCCTTTAATTGTTGACTAAAATATGTACACAGTGTATTTTCTCATAGTCTGGCAGTGTTAAAACAGGTCACCACGGTTCACATCGGCTTTTGGTCTTCTGCTGAGGCATAAGCATTGAATGCTCATTTCAAAAACATAATATAAAAGGCAAGAATTTTTGAATTTTCAAACTCAGGTATTCAGTCAGGCCTCAGGTCTCATTCAATATCTTCTTTTCCCTTTCAAATTCAAAATAAACACGTGACCTCCAATTTCAATCTGAACAACAACTGTTCTACAAAATGATAAGAAGGAGTGAACAATTTTCATAATATCTCATGAACTGTAAGTTTTTTCTTAAACTCCAGATGCATCCAATGTTTTTCCCTTTGGAGTTCTGCTAAAATAATTCTAAACAGTTCTTTTGAAAGAGATTGGAGACAGATAGCCATGCACTTTACCGAGGGAGATTTGATTTTCTCCCTTTATAATCAAAGACATGGGTAAACAATAGCAGTGGTCATGTTAGAAATATATTCATTAAAGATGCGGACGTAATGTCTCAAGTGACGAGTTAGCATACTTAAGAAGCTGCTGCTACAGCCAGACAGACTGAGGAAGGATTAATGATCATTTTATGAGCCAAGGTTGTGCGCTCTGGTAGCTTTAACTTAGCCATTTTACCTTGTCTATGCAATAGTCTGCGAGGAGCTGAAGACCCCTGGGTCTGTCAAACAATATGTCCTGTCTACAGCATCTCCTACCACCCTCACTGCCCACGGCCTTTGCACAGCTGGTGGGCTACTGGTGCTGCCCTCCATCCTGAACACGTCTATAACCTACTGCTGAATGTCTGTGCCTGCACTGTGGCTCGTCCAAAGCACTGTACTCTTCCTCTCCTCTACCACTTGACTAGATATAAGACCATAGCCTAGTTTTGCTGTATTATCCTGGAGACAGAAATGCTTCCATTCTTGTGAGCTGAGTTGTTGGGATCAAATATTGCTAAAAACAAATTTCCACTCTGAATTAGGAATAAGCAACTACCACCTCTCAATTAAATGGGATTAATTTTCCTTTGGGAGCTGGGAGTCCCATAAGTATTGGAGGCTGCTGTATGGACTAGTTACCTAGATTTTCTCATGTTTGGGGTTTTTTTTAAATTATAAACTTTCTAAATTCAATCATCATTTATTTTTCTAAAAACACCAAAGACTAGAGAGCTTTAGAGAGCTGGAATGCTCCTTTATAAAAAAGGAGTGATTCTTTGGGACAAAAATAAATATTAGAAATTTAATGAAAACATGCTAGTTACCAACATCTAAGGAGATGTTTGAAACTATTTTTCTAGTTTGATTAATTCTGCTGCTATTTGAATCAAGGGATCTTTAAACGACTAATTTCTGGAACCATGAATGCTAATTTTGTAGATATCTTGCATGTAGCACTCATTCCCTAAATATCCATGTTGATATACCTTTTCTTCTATCCCTCTACATCTTATGACAGACTCATATCTGGAGTGGTCTGTCTGCTTCAGTGACCTCTAATGTTCTAAGACACCGCTGATGGCATTTTTCCATTTAAATGTTGATGCACTTGCAGATACATCTCATTTTGATCCCATACCCTCAAGTTACAAAAGCTATTCTGACAGCCTGGCAGAAACCATGGAGAAACCAGACAGCGAATGTACTGGTTCTGCTGCAGTGACCTGGGAATGCCAGCATGGACAAGGATCTGTTAAAGGAGGTGCTGCAGAGAGAAAACCTCTAGGACAGCTTACAATGTCAAAAAAAATAGACAAAGAATTAGTAGTTTTCTAAGTCTTGCTGCTACTCTACGAGACCACTGTCACAACACGGATAGCACTAAAACCTCTCACTCCAGAGAAGATGAAAGAGCCAAGAGGGTCCAACATCCCTTCTCTGCATGAACTCTGAAGCAGCCTGCAAAGGACAGAAGCTGCAAACCCACACAGCTGCCCAGCCTGTAACTGAGCTGGGGAAAGAGAGGGAGAGAGATGGCTGACAGCATTTTGTGCTGCACTACAAAAGTAGTGGGCTGTGGAATTGCCATACCCAGTTTGCTCAAGGTAGTAAATGGCTGATGCTATTTTCCTCCTATGTGATTTACTTAGTGTGTCTAAGCTTCCTTGTCTTTTGTCACTGCTCCATCTTCCATAGAGCTGGAAGTCAATTTTATGTGGACTATTTTTCTAAAATGGAATTTTTAGAAATTTTTGTTTTGCAGCTTCTGGCCAAACCATTTTTTCCCCATCCTTCTTTCAGGCTACTGTATTATACCCTTCCAGATAACGGAGAAAACCCACTGCCCCCCAGCTCAAGGCAATAGCAGACATCTACCTGGACACAAGCACCAGGCAGCAACTCTTGCTGCTAAAGAACTAAAGACTTGTTAAGGGGAAAAATATTTATTAGCTCAGCCAAGTGTAGGGAGATATTGTGGGGTGGTTGCTGTGGTGATTAGACTCACTATGATGACTATTTCTTACATGTCTCAGCTGCTTCATCCAGCGCAGATATCCTGCAGGCAGGAATATGGTCTTACTGGAGAAATCTCTAGGTCAGGAAAAGTAAAATATTGGTCTGGAGAAGGGGTCATCTCTGGAGGAGAGAAGAAGAGGGAGACAAGGTAGCTAAAAGTATATAATAGACATATAAACAGAAAACGATTGCAGGAGTTTACACAAAAGTAGGCAATTCCAGAGAGGGCTGTTTTATTCAAAGACCTTGCTCTGCACCTCAGTTATGACCTTGTCAAGTGATGCAACCTGTTGAGAAGGTTTTGATCTGGCAGCATCATCACACTGTTCACAGTTCCTACTACTGACTCCACTCTCTGCATTCCAGCCCTACTGGAAATATCCTTTGTTTTCATTATGAAAGACAAAATACACTTCTGACAGTTTTCTGTCCCTTGAATCACTGACATGCTATATAAATATGGTGCCTATCTAATTAAATCAAACCTGAGCAGGTTTGCATGGATTTTTCTAGAGCTCGGGTATTCTGCTTTTTCTAGGGTTGTAGTTTGTATTGCATTGTAGTTTTTCCATTCAGTTCCAACAGGAATACATTATTTTCTTGGTGATGTGCCACAGAAAAAGCCTGTCCTGCCTTCTGGCAGTGTTCAGTGATAACTACAGAGTTAGTTAATGGACAGTTACAAGTTTCAGACCACGAAAGGCAGCCTGTGAGAAGAATTTGCTAATCCAACTTTTGAATCATGCCTCTTCAAAAACTTTCATGCCTACCTTGGCACACTGGGGACATTTTCACTGAACAAAAGTACAGTGTACCAAGAACACTTTTATTTAAAACTATTTCTGAAAGCAGAAGTGGAAGTTTAGAGTGTTTTGGTTTGGGGCTCCCTCCTTTGCTCCCACATCTACAATATATTCCTGGGCAATAAAAAGAACTAGCCAGTGCTTCCCTTTGTCCAGTCCTCTCTGTTTGAAATGTCCATGCAATTGCTGAAATTTTATAGGAACAGAGTAAGAGGCCTGCAATCTTATAGCCTAAGGAAGCAAAACTGATGGAGGAGAAGACTTGCTTAATGCATTTTGCCCTATGACAGATTTCATGTATAGTACATGAACCATTTGGTATGACTGTCCCTACCTCATAGACTGTCCTCTGAAATAGGTGTCATGATTGCCAGATTAGAAAGTAATACTTGCTGGCTTAATTTCCAGATTTATTTATGGCTTTCTAAGAATAAAAATTATGAAAGCATCTCTCCCATGATCCTGCTCTGGGGGTGCCACTTCTGAGGTGGATGGGTTTGAGTTCCATTTAATAAAGAAGGGAATCGAATATTGGATATACATCTCATTTCCAAACTTTGCTAGATGAATCCTCTGAGAATGCCTTGATTATTGTGATAAAGGAGCACCAGCACCTGAGCAGGAGATAATACTTCTCTGTGGTGCTATCTTAGTTGGTTTCATTTGGGAGTTCCCTGTCAGGAGCCAGAATGAAAAATGGAGCTCCATATAAATCAAATGGACATACATTAAGCCTACTCCAGGGTTAATGCCCCCTGTGCCAAATATTTGAATACAATAGCTATTTGTCAGACAATGTTAGACTGACACACACAGTCTGTATTTGTCTCATCTGAAGTAAATTCTAAGGGATAATAAATGTGCAAACTCATAGTCATGGTAGGTATTTTTTGCCTTCATCATACGAGTGATCACATGATGTTATTTGTCATGATAACCTAAGCATCATACCTAGGAGATGAACCTTGCTCCCCCCTTTCCTATCCCAAATTTATTTGGAGAATAATAAACAGGCTTTTTAAAACAGAGTGAATGATCTCCTGAATGTTTATTCCCATTAAAAGTAGATGCTTTTTTCTTTCTATGAATATTTTTGAAATAACAATGCTTTCAGCTGGTTTGCTTATAATAAAGGCCGCAACCATTACTAAAGAAATTGGCAGCTTTTGTTCACAAGAGAGTTTTCTCTGGAAGGAAAGGAAACTGTATGGTGAATCCTCTTTCTTGCTTACCCAAGAGTAATCACTGCAGTTATCACTGCATATAAAGAGGTTGGATGAGCCCTGAAGGAAGTAGGAATGTTTGTCCCTGTACGAGCATGTTAGAAATGCCAAGTTAGTGTGACTAATGGATAAGACAGAAAGCAGGGCCGGTGATCTAAGATGAATAGAAGCATTAGAGGGAAAACCAGGAATGCAAATCTCACTTTGTTTGAAACACAGACCTTACGTCTGCTCCAGAGTTTTGTTTCATCAACTCTTATAGCTCATGGGCTCCTTCACTGTACAGAGCGACTGTAAATCCTGCAAAAACTGGGAGAGGTAGAAGCTGATGTTTGTATTTAAAATTGCTTGATGGAAGCTGCTAAGTGATACTGAAAATGCTGGCAGGAGTCCCAGAGTTCGGAGGGAATTTCCATGTGCTGACTCAGACATGAATTTAAGCTCGCTGGAGTGCTACACCTGATCCTACTGAGGTTATGAAATCTGGAAGCAAGACCGAATTTGAAGTGAACTACTGAAATTCTTAACAGCACGTGTAGAAGGCACAAAAAGAAAGAGTTGTGGATGCCAACACATATTAAATAGCTCCCTATCATATAATGTACTCTCTGAGAAAAGTTTAGAAAGAAGCTCACAGAACAATGTCAAGCAACATCATCCAGGACCAGGGACAGCAAAATTCCTGCCCTTCCAAATCGACAAAACATATTGTCAGCTGTTTAATTATCCATGGAGAAACAGCTATGATCAAAATATGTTCCTGCTGGAAATACTTTAAATTCAGAAGAGAGTGCTGCGTGCTTTAAATCTTGCCATTTCCTGAACTGTCTTCTTTATATGTTGCTTTTAGCAAAACAAACCTCTATACTTACATATCAATATGGAAGTTAAAGCTTAATAAGACTACTAAGATTTTTAGATACACTAGTTCAAAATTACTAATGAGAAATCATTTTTCTAACAATTCTAGTGAAAATAGAAACTCTGGATTTTAGGGTAGATGTAGTAGTAAGATGACTTTTCAGAAAGAGGAGGCCAAGCAGGGCCCATCCCAGCCCCTGTGAGAGCAATTTATTTGAGTTGCAGGGCAATAATGGGAAGAAACCCTTTGTTAAGTAACTGTTATGTAGTCCTGTGGGAATCTTGCAGACAAATTCTCCTAACCCTGCTTTTACTATTTCCCTTCTTGTTTTCAGGAAAGAGCTGCTTGCTGTTTATATCTTTATTATCCAGTAATGCTTTAAAATACTTTAACATCTCTGTTTATATGGGAAACGTCATCTCCATCTTTCCAAAATCTTTGAAAACTTATCACCAACCACAAAATCTATTTTTCTGATGCTGGTTGGTACTGTTCATGTCTAGAGCTAATGAAACAATTCAGAAAATTTATTTAATAAACTACATCTCTACTGTGGCTCATCAAATGCATCATGGTTTTCTCAAATTTCTTGTTGATTTGAAATTTTTATGAAAAACACCTTACATGGAGTCCTTAATGTTCCATTTCTCAGCAGTCTCCTGCAAACTGGAGAAACAAAAGTGTTTCAGCATCAAGCTTATGTTTGGGTGTAAACCAGGAAGGTTGCTGAGACTGATTAGAACATCTTCCCAGTCTAACCCTTTCAATTACAAATTGGAAATGTTTGTGGGTGTACAGGAGATTGGTTAATTTTTTTCCCCTTTTTCGGCTATTAAGAAAATTCAAATAAGACCAAGGAAGTTTAATAAGCAGTTGATTATGGACATGTTTGGATATAGGATGTTGCTCTCATGGGCAAGATTTTCAGAAGGAAAAAAAGTTTTACTCTGTTGTCAAAATTCTGTTTGGACTCAGTGGCAGTGGGATTTTAAACACTTCCAAGTACTTTTCAGAACCAATGAATTTATTTAGAAAGAGGAAAAATGCCTTAACGAGTGGTAACAGCTTTCAGAAAATCTTAGGAAAGTGCTATTGTATGTCCTGCACAATGAAAAGGCAAAAATCTATTTTTATCTGAAACTGCACTTATTTTACACATAATAATAGCTGGTTTAAAAACAAAAGGAAAAGGCATTGAAATATATAGCTTTTTGTCATTTATTTATTTCAACTTCCATGCCCCTTAGCTTCAATGTCACTTTATTTTCATTGAGCTGCTTGAATTTTATTAAGGTTTCTTTTTACTTGGTGCTAAAATATTTGTGTTGACATAATTAGATCTTATGGTCATGGAATAACATTTATTCAGCTGAATATTCAGCGTTTATTCAGTACATGTCCTTTTTCATTAACAAACTGTAACCTACAGCTTTTCTCCTCCAGTAACAGAAAGCAGAGTTCATTAAATTTGCAGTGCATTTTCTGTGAATGAAATTCACCGAAAATATTAGATGTTTTTGTTGCCAACTGTATGCCCTGAGGGGATAGGAATTTTCCAATTTTGGGGGGTAGCCTTGGGTTTTTTGCTTATAAGAAAGAATGGTTTTGGTTCTAGCTAAAATTCACAACAGAATTTCTTCCTAAGAGCAGAGACACATTGCATTATTTTCACACAGGGCTGTGGTTATGTAGCAGCAGGTTCACACAACTTCTAGCAGTGACATGAGGCTTGTGTGTTAAACACAATGTTCCACGGGATAAACAGTCCTGTGTGGATGTGGCACTGGTGTAAGCCACGAGGATCTGCCCCATCGTGAACAGAATGCAAAAAAACATTTCTGCAAAATACTTCCAAAAGTTACTCCAGTGTGAAGCAGTTGCTTACTCATGAGTCACCTCCTCGTGTGGTGTAGGCGACCTACTGTAACAAGCTAACTTGTACCCAGGCCCTTTTTTAGTTCTCTCACCTCCTTTCAATCTGTCTAACAGCTTTCAAGAGACAGACATGTCCCTGTATGTGTCAGGAAAGGAAAGCAGCAGCTCATATCAGCTGAGCGGGTATTTGTGGATTTTGGGAGATGGAGGAGATAATACTTGTGTGGCTATAAATGCAGGAAGAGTTCAGGCTCCAGCGGGCAACTTGTGTAAGTTCTGGTTCAGGTTTGTTCAGATTAACAGGGATTTCTGATTTTTGGCTCAGACAGTTATCTCTCTAAAGGTCTGTAAAAGGAAGAAATAAAAACTGTGATATAGAATAAGCTTGTGGTTTAACAAAGTACAAATCGCAGTGTGAAAACTCACTTTGTTCCTCTAAGATGAACAAAACCTTAAAATTAATTGGAAAGGAAGAAACAATAGTAGAGGTAACATAGCTTAACTGAGCTGTGAGATTGTGGTAGGGTACATGAACAGAGTATTTTTCCAGGCAGATTTGATCTCACCCTTCTCTGAGCCAACTGCAAAACCCAAATCTCTGTATTGGCAGACATGTAGCTGTAGTCCTCACAACACTCATTCTAAACTAATAAGTCTGGCAGAGGGAGAGAGTATATTAGCTCATTCTTAGTTCCAGCAGCTACCCAGAAGGCATTACAACACACTTGAGATATATCTCATACAAGCTACTGATATGCCCACGCTGCACAGAAGTGACTGCAGTGTGCTGTAGGGGCAGCTCAGGCACCAGGAGTTGTGACAGTTCAGAGTGAGGTATTATACCTTACATCCCAGGCAGACTATTGCTGTGTCAAAGCTGCTTTAGCTGCAACTTTTGTGGCTGAACCTATAAAAAGAGTCCTGTTTCTTCCAAAAATAATAAAAAAACCTAGTATTCTCAGGGCAGCATGTGTGGTTTCAGTTTGTGAGCTCAACAAACAGTATTTTAGCCTCAGTATTTTACCTCTGAACATTTCCTGGGTGTAGAGTCTGTGTAATATAACTTCTAAAAAGTGCCTTGCTTACAATCTGTTAGGTCAGGAAAAAAAAAAACTCTGTAGGAGTGGGATGAATTAGGAGAAAGTATCACATATGGTCAGAGGAAAGAAATTGCCACCTTCTTGTCCCTAGCATTAAGATAAAGAAGCACACTTTAAAAGAAAATAAGCATTTTTAATTTTTTTTTCTAGACTAGGTATCTGGATCTGTCAGCTGAATTCAAGTCAGAGCTCAGAATTACTGACTGAAAAACAGGGCCACCAGTACTTTACTTACTCTTTGCAGAGACAGAAGCTGCGGGTGCTCAGGTGGGAGATGATCTCTACCGGGAGCCTGCTGTGTGCCTGTGCAGTCAACAAGGCCAGCAGCACCTGGGGCTGCATCAAGAGCAGCATGGCCAGTACATTAAGGGGCGTGATCCTTGCCTTTTTTTCAGCACTCCTTAGAGGGCAACTAGAGTCCTGTATCCAATTTCAGACCCTGATACAAGAAAGACACGGATCAAGTGGCAAAAATTCAGTGGAGGAGCACCAAGGCGGTCAGGGTCTGGGGCACATGCCCTGCAGAGTGAGGGCTGAGGGACCTGCACTTGTTTGTCTTTGAGGAGGGAGAGCTCTGGGGGGCCTAAACAGGGCCATCTAGGACCGTGAGGAGGACTCCAAGAAGAGAGACCCAGGCTGCTCACACCAGTGTGTGGCAGGAAGAACAATGACAGTGAGCATACATTTAAACCACAGGAGTGGGAAGAGGCCACTCGTGGAAGCAGCAGTCTGGGGGCTCTTGCTGTCTGTACATTTGGAGGTTTGCAGCAGCTGACTGTATAAAGTCCTGAGCTATGTGATCTGATCTCAGAGCTGAGCCTGCTCTCAGCAGAAGGTTGAACTAGAGACCTCCAGATATCCCTGCCAATCTCAGTTATTCTGTGATCCTGTTTCTCCAATAGTTTTCTTAGGAAGGTTAAAAGCTCCTTCACCAAAGCACTTCCATGGCTCAGACTGCTCATAAAGGGTCTCCTAAAAGCAGCAACTGTAAGCAAACATATTTTGATCAAAATATTAGCCAAAAAAATTGACTTTTACATTCATTTACTGTGAGGTAACACTAGATCTTTGCATGAGTTTCACATGCAAAATCGTGCATGTGAAAATTCCTTTCACAGCAGATATCTTCTTTTGCCACTCCTCTGTCACAGCTTAGTCCTCCAAGGGCATTTCGCTTCTCTTAACAGATTTTTCCCTTGTTTCCACTATACGTAGATACAAGTTCTTTTACTGAAATTCTTTGTAGTAGACTCTGATTCAAAAATACACGCAAGGGCAGGAATTGGAGGGATTCCCAAACACCACCTGATCTGCAGCAACAAATTACACACTCTTAGCCCATTGCAAACTTTTCAAGAAGTCTATTAGCTTATGTTTCTTACTTTTCTGTGGAAACTGAAGTCTTGCTTCACCCTTCCAATGAAAAGAGTGTGTACTTGTGTTCAGCAGATAAGTAGTAAAAATTTAGGGCAAAACTTCTTCTTTTGTGTTTCTGGACTCTTTTCCTTTTGGATAATTTTAAACACCTCTAAACAGGCAAACATGATATATATTTAATTGGGAATAGAGAAAGAAAATTCCTACTGATGTTAGTGTCTTCCTTGGTAAGGAGAGCCGGTAGAATCAGCCTTATTAATTGTAATACTTATGCACTTACAATGTGTCGAACTTCATTTATCATGGCATGCTATTTTCATGTATAATACTCTCACGTGTATTGTACAATATCAGAATAAGCTGGGTATCAAATCTTTTCATGTTCCATGTACAAGAAGTTTTGAACATTCAATTGTGTTAAAACTGTGAATGATTAAAGAATGAAAAGGGTAGGTGGACCTGAAGCAGTGAGAGGCAATCTGACTTAAGAAATGCTATGAGAAGCTGACAAAGAAATGATACCCTATTTTTAAAAAGTAAGAGTCAGTAACCTCTCACAATATAACACTGAAAGAAAACCCCCAGATGCTTCACCTGAGCATCCTTCTTTCCTTAAGTCTACTCTAACACTTTTTCTTGTACTGTCTAAAGTATGGCAAAGTACATCCCTAGCACAGTTGTAGTTATCTGCAGTTGGGTACAAATAGGATTTGATCACACCACTTTTATTCAGTATATATTGAAACTATCTCTAGAATTTGAAATTAGTATTTTCAAAGGAATTTACATCATTCAGGCATCTCCAGCCATTGGATTTTTTTTTGAAATAACAGTATTGTGTTTGAGTTTTTTTCTTTTGAGAATTTTAGCCTTAAATCTTCAACTCCCACAATACAGCTGTGCTCAAAAATAAGCTCTTTTGTTGTTGTTGTTGTTGCTGTTTTTGCATAAAAGTAAGTCATCATGACATTTAATTTCTATGAAATGGACATGCACCATGAAATGAAGTATTTCTTTGTTCTAAAACACAAAGGTACAGCCATTTGTCTTTGGACTGAGGTGTTGGTTTAAATTCTTCTGCCTGTATAAATTTATTTAGACATTTCTCATTCATCATTGATCATTCCCATGCCTTTAGGTAACTAGTTGAATGTTGTTGAAGTAAAATTATCAGTTGAATGAATGTCTTGATCTAGTGTAGTGGCATAACTGCAAGGTTACATAACGCTGACTCTTTAGTCAGCTGGTCAACTGTTCTTTCTTGTACTTTGATTTGGATGCAATGAACTGAATTTTATAAGCAGGAAATTAAGTACAAAGATGGCTCATGGGTCACTTGTAAGAAGAGCTTAGCATAAGGATGTCGCCTGGGCTGCAACTTCATACTTGATAGCATTGCTTGCATGTAATTATGCCAATAGGTTGAATATGCGATCATAAGGTTAAAGTTGCAAAGTGGTACTACTTCTGGATCATACCTTCAGTCCTTGTTTGAGCACTGCTGATAGAAAGCACTCAAGAAGACAAAAAAGTAGATGGAAATTTCTCTAAATGAAAGGGACAACCTTAGAAAGAGTTAAGGCAATTAATATTAATTTACTTTTTCTCAATCAGTGATAAATTTAGCCATTACCAGCTGCTGGGAGAGCTTCCTAACTGCTTACTTTTACAGCTCACAGTTTACAGCAACCCATGTGCTGTTTGAACCTGTGACAGCCTGATTTTCTTTGGCTTCTGCTCAGCCCTCTTCACTGATTAGCTTAGGCAGATCTTCACTGGTCTCACAGACTTAACCAGATAGAGTTCTGAAAAGTTTAATTATTCCCACTTGTAAAAGGCTGAGCTGTTGATGGCAGGATGCTGAAGATGTCAAAATGAATGAAAACTAGATCATTCAAGTCTTGTTGTGTGTTTAGCTGACATTACCCTTCAGCTGCAGGTAACCACTCCAGAGCACAGATACCTGAGTACATCCTCTGAGCGCTTGTCAGCAGGCGGTCAGTTTGACACCAGCTGGACTCCCACATGCTTTAACTACACCCCTCAGTAGGTCAGTGCTTAACAGACCTGTATCTTTCCTACTTTGTCTGCAGCCAGTCAGGGTTTGTCTTAGTCTAAAGGTCTAGTCATGGGATCTGAGATGTTGCAGGGACAAACCAAGAAGCGGAGATAGCAAAGGAATTGTCGTCTGGGCTCCCTACAGGAGTTTTGCAAAGTCACCCATATAGAAAACAAGGAATGAGGAGGATAGGAAGACTATTCCTGACAATAGACTAAAAGTTGTTCATTAGGGTATTTTAAATTAGACAAACCTCAAACTGAGGCTTACCTCACACAAATAATCAAAATGAGAAACAAGATGTTGTTTTGTGCTGCCTTCAGACTGATGGAGCTGTAAGGTATTCAGTGAAGTAAGTCTTAGAGTACCAAACAGGAAGGTACGTGAGAAGGCCACGGATCAGAGGTTTGATTGTTGTTGGAGAATCTGTCTTTCAAGCTGCTTATCTGTGCTAAAAATTGGTTTGAGCACTTTAAATTGCAAGTGCCCGATCTGCACAAACTGGAAGTAATATGCTGACAAAGTCCTATATGGGTAGCAATCAACGTTATCCTGGGTGAGCTACAATATTGCTAAGATGTTTTAAGGAGGACCTGCCAGAGAAGCATTACAGTAATTAACCCTGATTGTCAGAACGTTGGGCAGGCCTGAGTCTCGGGAGCTGAAGCATTCAAATAAATAAATAAAAAATTACTTGACATGCATCACTGCTTAGGAATGGCGAGTCTGAAACCAGCATCCTGAGTCCATAAAGATAATAGCTTGCTCACAGTTGATGTGAATGGATGACAACTGGAACCTTTAGAGGTGATTTGCAAAGGCAAAAAAAAACCCAAAAAAACCAAAGGTTGTGCCATTTTCACTTTTTTTGTGATGACTAAAGAAGGCTTGAAAGCCTTTGCCCCTCCTCACATTTCACATCTTATCTGATCTGTTTTCCTGGGTGATTCTACAGCAGAGTAGAGGGAAAGTATAATTTTAATGCCATATCTTACCATGATAAAAATACTGGGTCAGGAGAGAAAAGGCCTTTTTTTTTTAAACTAAAACGACTGAGCTCTTTGTGGGCTTTTTAATGCATATTTTTGGAAGCAGCTAGTTAATTCCAAACTCCTTTCTTAGAGGTTTTACTTCTGTCTCCATCAAGATCCAGTTCTACAAACAAATGCAGAAAAAAATGCTAATCCATTTCTTTGTGTACTCTACAGATATCTCCCAGGAAGTAAAATGAAACCTGATATTACCAGTGTGTTTAGTAAAAAAAAAAAAAAAAGAAATAAAAAAGAGTATAAAATAAGTGTGAAGCTGCCACTCTGTTTTGTCACACAGCAAAACAAGGAATGATGGTAAGTGACATAATGCCATTCTCTCTGCCATCTTTGAATCTGTAAATGCTGCAACATTAAAAGATGTGTGTTTAAGCTCTTAAATGAGATATCGTGTAAATAGCATCAATATCTGACACATTAGCATGCAGAAGTTGCTACAGCAGCCTATTTAGCATGAGTAAGTCAACAGGATTGAAAGAAACTTGGAGATAAAAAACATGTTCCAGGAAAAAAAGTACACTGCAAAAAAATGCACAGGACTGGGTTTTTCTGGCAAATTGCATTCTCTTCTGTTATTTCACAAATCAACCTTAGTTTGGGGGAGCTCTTCTGTGACTAAAGTTATTGCTCAGCAATGGCATTTACTAGCAGAGAGGGAGAAGGAATAATCAAAGCTGACCCAAACAGTATAAGCAGATATTCCACATGGGGTAAAATTTTGAATGATTTATGATAAACAAAGCATTCATTAAATCTCTCTGAAAATAAGCATGGATAAGACAAGAGTCACAGATGGCCAAAAGATCAATCACAAAATAACCCACAGGAACCTTAGTGCCAAAAGTAATTGACATAATCAGCAAATCAATTTCTGATGGTACAAATGCTTCTGCATTCAGTCTGTTTCCCTGTGCTGTAGGTCATTTGTTATGTCATTCTGATCACTGTTGCCCAATATAAGCTTGTAATAGTTTTGAGAAGTTCAGGTACTTTCTGCAGTTTACTTTCCACAGTTTACTTTCCACATGCTTACAGAGATGCCAGGTGAGGGCCAGGTTACTGTTTCTGGTAAGTGAGCACTTACATGATATATATACTTTTGAGATGTGGCTTTATCCCCAGATGTTGTCCATTTTCATATAAAAATAGAGAGCCCTGGGAGACTGTGGACTTTGTGCAAGATGTTCCTTCACAGTGATTACAAGGGGAGAAGTGCACAAAGCTGGTTGCTGACAAGGGTTTCAGGCCAAGCCTTTAGGTTGTTAGTCAGAGCAATAGCAATGCCTTCCATGGTTCAAAGATTACTGCTCAAAGTCATAATGGAGACCACTTTTCAGAAAAAACAATCTATTATTTCAGCATAAATAAAGTACTTTTCAACATGTGAATGATTTAGAAGTAAAAATGGGATATATTGCCATATCTGCCAGAATAAAGGAGGGAGAAAGGAACTCTATCTGGAGACACACACACTGCGGAACTGAATCAGAGACAAGAGTTTAATGTTTCTGTCAGGCAGAAGATTGCCAGCTGTGGGTAGGAGCTTATTTTGTTTGCTGGTGTGATCAGTAGAAATCACACTTTAGTAATTTACAGTTACCTACCTGCCTATAAAGTGCTTATCTGTGCACTACCCAGAAGTTTAGAGTTCTTTGGAAGCAGAATAGTTGAAAAGTGTTTGAGATATTGATGGATATTTGTGTCTGTTCGGCTGAGCAAAGGAGTCCACTGCTCATTTCAATAGGCCCGAGCCCAAAACTATTATGTTATTTGTGTGCTTGTGCAATATAAGAAATGTACTGTGTGTCCTAAGTTGTGGTATGTTATTCAGAAATATGAGTCTAGGAATCTGATATGTTTTGTAACTAGTGGACATTTCTTATACTTTCACAAAAAAGAGAGTATCATTTGGGAATGCCTAAAGGAAGGCAGCATGAAGTATCTGAAAGGAGATTTTTGGGTTTTGTTTTTTCGTAAAATTCAGATCCATTATTGGAGTGAAGAAATACACAATGGATATGATGCACACAGGCAAAGCAGTAATGCTGTAAATAATATATAATTCTGGTCTAGATTCCATTTTTGTGATTTCACTTAAGTATAAGTCCAGGATATTCAATGATGCGCACTGATTTTTGCTGTATAAGATGAAACACTGTAATTATTCAGTGTCTGGAAATGCCAAGCTGATATCCTTTCCTCCATCCTCAACCCTTCAGCCACTTTCCAGATTTCTTTTGAACACAAGTCAATAGTTTCTTCTCACATCTCTTTATCTGCCTGCAGAGGCCTCCCTTTACAACCACTTGTTGCTGAGGGGATATCTCAGTTTTCAGACTCCTGGTGCAACAGCTCAGAACAGTTCCCTCAGAGCTACTGCACTCTATTATTATGTCAGTATTGTTTCCTCATGTAGTAAATATGAAAACTACATTTCTTACAAGGAATTAGATTGCATGGTTTCTTTTCTAGGTTTAGTGAATGAACTCACTCCCTCCTCTATAACTAGTAATAAATAGCAATAAAACCTTTTGCTGACATTTTAAAGAATAGTGCAGAATGCAGGTAAAACACTGCAGAATTGATTTTGCACTTATCAGACAAGAAGAAATGTAATTATATTGCATTTCCCCAGGGACTGTTTTCTTTTCTCTAGCCTCTTTATTTAAAAAAACAAAACAAAACAAAACCAAACCACACCAACCTGTAAGAATTCAGTAATCTTCTATGGATGTCAGAAGGATTCCAATCCATTGCAATTCCTGGACTTTTTTCGGAGGCCTGTCCTCCTTAGCTGGACCACTGTGGTTCTCTATTTGTACACTATTATTTCAACAAAATTCCAACGGGACCCAATTTTTCTGTGGAACTATGGGCTCTTCCTTTTACAGCCTGATGCTTTACAGAGGCTTGTGTCACTCTGCTAAGACAGAATCAAGCAAACTTCCTCCTCTTTTGTTCTTGCCACTGATCAGGTAAGCTCCTTTGTTATGTTTTAGACCACATGCACACAGGAATACACCTGTGTTTTACATTTCTGTAGAAGATAACTTTTATCTTATTAATTCTTTTAACTGCATCTTTGTCTTAGAATGAACGAGACTATGGGGGATGAACCCCTCACTGATATGAGGTAATAGAAGAACAATGGAAACATTTTTGGTTCCTATTGTTCCATGTAGTTTCTCTGTATTCCTGAATTTTGCCCGTCATACTGTCAGTTGATGGTTAGCAAGGCATCTTGATGCTCAAAGAAGAGGTTTGTACCTGTCAAATGGCTTTGGACTAGAAAGCTGGAAACATTTCTTATCTAAGTAAAGGTGAGGATATGTGACCTCCTGGAAAGAAAGTACCACTTCCAGGCTCTCCTTGGTGGTGCCANTTGGAAATAAAGTACCCCTTCCAGGCTTGGTGGTACCAAGCAATAGGACAAGAGGCAACAGACAGAAACTAATGCATGAGAAGTTCCACCTAAACATGAAGAACTTCTTTAGTGTGCTGATGACTGAGCACCGGGGCAGATTGCCCAGAGAGGGTGTGGAGTCTCCCTCAGTGGAGATATTCAGGAGCTATCTGGATGTGATCCTGTGTCATGTGCTGTGGGATGACCCTGCTTGGGCAGGGATGTTGGACCAGGCAACCCACTGTGGTCCCTTCCAACTTTACCCATTCTCTGATTTTAAAACTGGTTGAAAAGGTAACCACTGATCTAAATGCGTGTGTGCTCTGGCCTGAGGATTATCCAGATAAACTTTGATGCTATCACATTTCAAATAATAAAATCAAGTGCCAACCAGTTGATGATTTAAAAGCCTGCAAACTATTGCAACCCAGTTATCCCTTTTAATACTGCTTTGCAGTTTCTGCAGCACCACAGAGATAGTCCAGTGAGTGGAGTTTGAAAATAATAGATAATTTTAAAAGTCTTAAAAAAAATAATTTAATTACTTTTCATTTCTCCTACTTGCACTCGATAAATGAACATATTAAACTGTGAAGACTCAGGAGCCTCCAAAAGCCTTTGATGTGTATTAGAATAATCTAATAATTAACCTCAGGATTCACCAGCATGACTCATTGAGGTGAAGTGAAACAGCGCTTGTGATGAAGGGAATTCCAGATCTGCCAGCCCCAAAGGAACCGAGCCGGCTTCATTCTCCTCCGCGTTGTCATTGAGAGCTCTGAGCTCCCAGATCTACCTTTTGTTGTGTTTCACTCTTGATGAGAGGCTCTTTTTCAGGGCAGCTTTTTTTAAACAACTGGGCACATAATTTTTAAAAGGCAATACTGAGATATACAGTTGGCTTACATAGTACAAATATGCAAGAAGAAGATATATTTTCTCTCTGGATGATTTTTTTCCCAGTACCTGATATTAGAGATCATTGTTCAACCTGGAGTATCTATTAAATACTTTATATTGATGTGGTTACCTGAACTAAGAGTGAGCCCTCTCTTTAGAGTGAGAAAGCCTATGCTCACAACTTTGCCATGCATCATTACAGCATGGATACCAGTCTTATCTCTTCTCTAAAGAAAGACAGCACTTCAACTCCTACAAGTACCATTGAAAAGGTGCCAGTTTTGTGTTAATAAATTGCTCCCCTTGCATTTAACTGCAAGCATAACGATCATAATAATGCAACTTCTTATTTGTATCAGGGTCAGAAGTGGTCACAGATTTTATGTACTCAGATTAAGTAAGTACTTTCATCCTGAATTTGTAATGTACTGGAAAGCATCAACGCCAATTGGACTGAATGGTAAACGAGGTCATCAGCAGCTCCCTGAAAATGAGCACTCAAAACCAGGAATTGATTAAGAAGCGGACATCTGAAAACCTGGGCAGCAGTTTCTGTTGTCTGTGACTCTCTGAGTGCTTTTATAATGTACTGTGGGAGCCAAGGTAGCCTCAGACTCACTGAAGATGGCCACAGTGATGACTGACCAGCCAGGGTCACTCTATTGCTTTCATTCACAGTGTGGTTCAGGAGGGAGGGGGTTGATAGAAATGCCTACAGATCTGAGCAGTGGTAATAATAAGAAAAAATTGCACAAGGCAATGCTTTAATCTGCTGTTGAAAGACTACCTCTCTGTAAGCATACCCTGTCTTAGAGCTGCATTTCCAGAGCCCCCTTCCAGAGTAAATCAATACATTCACTAGAATGAGACTCATCAATACTACTTAGTTTACTGTTTCACAGATTTTACCTAAGTCTTTGGAGGGATATCTAAGAGAAGACAGGGTTAGGAAGGATTGGTCTTGCTGAACCAAGGAAGAACTTACCAAGGATGGAAAACCTTTTGAGGCATCCTAATACTGTCCCTTACCCTTGAACACCAAGTAGTAATTTCTCAACCTTAATAAATATCTTCAACCTATAGTTAAAATGTTGTATCAGGAAAGGGGCAATATATGTGGCAATATATTATCATAGGGTCACAGAATGGTTTGGGTTGGAAGATCATCAGGTTCCAACCCTCCCTGCCATGGGAAGGGACACTAGACCAGGTCAAAGCCCCACCCAGACTGGCCTTGAACACTTCCAGGGATGGGAAATCCACAATTTCTCTGGGCAACCTGTTCCAGTGCCTGGATTGCTCAGAGACATTTGTGTTGCTTCCCCAGCAGACATCTGTGTGGTTAAAATTCCCTCTCAGGTTGAGCACTTGTGAGCAGGATGCCTCCTGTAGCTGAAGTAAGAAGCTCTTGTCAACAGGCTCCCCCTGACCAGGTGCCTGCAGTGGACCTCAACAAGGTGCCCTTTGTTGGTCCTGTCCTTAACTTTTACCCTCAAGTTATCAATCTGTTTGCAGCTGGTCTGTGCTCTTATCCTTTCTTCTCAGTGAAGGGTTCACCAACAGTGACCAACGTTTTCATTTGCAAAAAAACCTAATGAATTTTATTGTGCCTTGAACTGAGAGCCAAAGTCTCACAAAAGCTTCTGAAAGTACTTCTGGAGAAAAGGGATGCTCTCTCTCTCTCTCTCTAATAGACTACATTACATATATCTTCACTGTACATCCACTGACTCACAGTGCACTTCCAAGTCCAAATTTTCAAGATCACTGACACAACAAATTAATCCATGTGTTTTTCCAAGACTTACAGGTCTAAAAGCATTTATGTCTTTTAAAAGCCGTGCAGCTTATCCAGGCTAAAGTATGTTTCTTCTGCTGAAGTGAAGCAGTAGATGTATTCAAAATATTACTCGTATTAGTGCAACCTGAGAGACAACTGGCTGGGTGAAATTTCCTTCCATCTGTAGCTAGCCTGACTGAGTCACACTGAAACTGAAGTTATAATTTATTCATTGCTGTCAAAGGACCTCCCTTTCCTTTTACTACTTGAATGCAGTGAAAAATCTCAGATGAACTGTGGTTAATAATAGTTTGTGGTTAACCTGGGGAGGCACGTCAAGCAGTCATATTTGCTTTTGATGATGCTTTGTTCAATATTGTCGCTGCCAATGTGGCCAGTGGAGCAGGAAGAGCACCTACATTAATTAAGAAGTTTGAAAGACTGCATAGGATTTCAAAGCCAGGTGAGCATCTTCAGTCTGAAAGCAGAAAATCAGGGATTTGTAAAGGACAAGTGGAGCCTTGGAACTGAGGATGAGGATTTTAAATGGCCTGGTTGCAACTGGGTGGAAAAAGAATTCCAAGTTTACAATGTGCCACAATTGCATATGAGGCTGCTTCTAAAGAATGATTCACATTCTGGGATGTTTTAAGAACACTGTTGGCTGTAAGACAGAGGAGAGGAATTATTCTGCTCTACTTGCCACTGGAGAAGCCTCAGTCAAAGTACTGTATCCAATTTAGGGTGTTGCCCTTAAAAACAGATGTATACCAAGTGGAGATAGAAGAAAGCAGCAATGATTAGCCAAGGAGGCAAGGCTGAATGAAGTAGCTTTATTTCTTTTGGTAAAAAGGAAAGCAAGAAAGAAGGCTGATAGGGACATCCAATCTCGTAAAAGATTTTTGTAAAAAAGGAAGTGGACTCTCATCCCCTGAGTCCAAGAGAGGGAGGCCCAGAAGAAATCAGCTTACTTCTCAACAAACTATATTTAAATTATATATAAAGGAGAAAAATCTAGTCACGAGATTTATGAAAGCATTAGAGCAAGATAACAAGAGACAGGTCAAATTTCAATTAGTGAAGGTTTTTTAAAGACAATTTAGGCATAGGTGTGGTGAGTTAGGTGTAACTGATCCTTGTTCTTTGAAGGGATATGAAGAAGCTGACCTCTATACGTCCCTTCCAACACAAAAACTTCAAAAGAGTGAATTCACCTTCCCCTTTCTCTGTGCAGTGCTGTAAAATGGGGGTTCAGAGGTGGTGCTGTGATGGGAAATAAAGACAATCATTTAACTTTAAAGCAAATGATCTTTTGCCATGTGTGCTTCAAACATGCTGTCCCTTTTCATGGCAACATAAAGATCTACAAGAAATTTGGACCAGGACAACAAATGCTGCAAGCTTAGGAGCTGGAAGAGATTTATAATTCATAGCCCTAGAATTCAGACACACATCTGCATCTGAATTCCTGCTAGTTACCTAATGTCTATCTGAAACAATAATTAGAAATATATTCCGATGCTGTGATGTTGACTTTACTGTTATCAACGAGAAACCAAAAAATAATGTCAGTTCTTTGTGAGAGGATTGGGCCATGAATTGCATGAACTTTTCACACTGTAATCTGGGACTACTTCCACTCCTCACCCCCCCAGCAGTCCTTATGGATTAATTGAATTTGAAAACTTTGCCATGAGATTAAATCATATTATCATGCAAAAAATATAGCTAAGGTGACAAAACCAGCCAGCTAAAATTTACAAGATGGCTTTCTACAGCAGGGATCTTCCGCAAGAAAATCTCCACATTTCATGGGCTACACAGCCATGTGACTATGAAAACACAAACTTGAAAATATTTCCCTTCTAGTTATTCAGCAAACACAGAATCTCTGACTCAGCACAAATAAAGCCTTCTTCCAATCAACACAAACTAATGATTAGGAAGGCCTGGAAAGTGTTATGTAGGATTATTCTTAAAATTGCTGTCTGACGATGCCTTAACTGTGAGATGACTGATTTTGAATAAGGATGTGTAAGTTACTATCAATTTTCATCAAGGTGGCCCAGGCCTGTTTATCTTTTTGCTGTATGTGATGACACATTGCAGGCTAGGTGAAAATGTCTCGCCCATGTCCTAGAAAAGCTTAGTAATTTATTTGTAGCCCAACTCATTCTAGACTTATGCACACTGCTCATTCTCTGCACTGCACAGCCATCTCTTGAAGCAGCACTACTGAATGCTACAAACAGCTTTGCCTGACACCATCCTGTTTTTCATTATATTGTTATGTTATGTTTTCAAAACAAAACAAAATGAAGAATCAATGCTGGGGATGTTTGGGAGAAATACCATGACCTTTGTTACAACAGGTACGATTCAGCAACCAGGCTGCAAAAGCAATTTCACCCCAGTACCACCAAGGTAAGGATACAGAGAGAAATGTTTCTCACTACATAACTGTCCTATAGGGTGTTAGGCTAAATATATACAGGATGCTGCTAAACTAGTGGCATCTCATTGGCTTTCTTTTTTTTTGCTGTGTGGAGTCACTCTTTGCTGTATCGTAATGCATTTGGCATAGGAAATGCCAATTTTTTTCTCTGTTAAGGAGTTTACAGCTGTATTTTACCAGACCAGTATGATACTGCACCCCACCAAGCAATGACTCATGTCAGACCTGAAATCACAGTGGGCTGAATGAGGTGAAACCATGTAGTCTCATTCCTCAGGCTTTCTGTTGTTCTCTTGCTTGCTTTTCCACCTGAGCAGGCAGTCCTATGTCTATCTTCAGGCTGTAATCATCAGCTCTACCTCCAGATTTTCAAGCTAGTGATTCAGCAGTTCTGCTTACAGTATGTCTGCAGGATCTGTTCCACTGTACTTGCAGCCATCCTGTTTGTGCCTCCAGTAGCCTCCAGCTGCTGTGCTGCAGGGGCTGCCATGCCATGCATGTTGCACTGCTGTTGATTATAAGCCTCCTGAAATCTGAATTACCTCTGTCTTTATCCCCAGTGTTGCTTTTAAAGCATAGTATACGGTATTGGGAAGTACCACTCTTGCTCCCTGAAGAGAGGAGCTGCTGAAGACCCAGAAATCAGAAGCAGGTGAGCATATCTAAACTAGGCAGGAAAGTTTGGGACTGCAAAAATCAGCTGCAGGGAGGCATGTAGAGTCTCATACCCAAACTTCCCCCTTGCATCAAATGAAATTACTGAATGAAGAAAAAAACAGGCCAACAGCTTTGATAACTGTATGGGGCTGGATAACTCCAACTATGCAAGCAGAAAGAAGGTTTGCCTTTTTCACATTATTAAGTTCCCACTCTCTGAAATCTGTCAGTTTCCCATCCTCTGCCTCGGCTTCTTAGCACCAAACTACTGTTCTGCAGATCACCCGGGGACTTTCCCATCCAGGCTCTCCTTTCTATGGCACACTGGGATTTTTAAGGTTTTTTTCTTCCATACCAAATGACATGACATTCTGTAGTTTTCTTGGAAGAATTTAGTGGCTTGGGATGGCTAGGACTGCCTGATTAGATGTAGACCTTAGGCTTTGTCTGCAGTTTATGAGATTGGACTAAGTGGCCATTTCTAGTCTCCCTGAGGTTACTTCTCAACCCACATGGCCACTCACTCTCCCTCTCAGTGTTTTGAAAAGTTAATGGTTATCAGAACCATACAGTTTATGGACTGATCATTGGTGTATTCTATAATGCAAGATTAGAGAGCAAGCAATATACATGTATTGTTACATGGTAACAGGTTCTAAAATTCAGAGAATCCAGGTTACATTTTTTTCCCCGTGAATTCGATTGTTCTTTCAGATCCAGGCCCAGACTATGTTCTTGCTGATAAGGTAAAAAGGGCCGGGGTATTTTCTCTTTCCCTGAGTAGCCAGGTAAAAACATAGTTGTATATTTTCTTACACTCCAAAATAGCCTCAGATTGTCAGCTGGGAATCATCTCTGGCCCCTGCTACCTCCCAGCTGTGCTCAGCATTACTGGTGAGAAAACCTGACCAAAACAGCAGCAGGAGTGACTCAATTGTATGGGCACCCACATGACTGTGCTGTGTCTCTGTCTGCTTTATTAGTACAAATGTAGCCTGGGGGAGGCAGAGTCAGCTGATCCTGAGATATGCAGATACCAGGAGGCCAGCAAGAGAAAGGAACACACAGGTCTTGAGGAAAGGGTGCATGTTTATATGAAAATGCAGACACACATCTGTTACACAGCGTATAAGGAGTGGTAGCAATGGCCACACAGTGGCATGAGCATTATCTCTGCTAAAAGCCAGAGGAGATACAGAGGGTCCTCAGCAACAATAGGTTCTGATTTTCATTTTGTAGAGCCAGAGCTGTTGTGCCCTCAGTGCTCTTTGTACCTATACCACTCTTGGCAACCTAGCAGAATGTACTTGCTCGTGCTCTAATTGAGGCCTCATTTTGCTGCACAGGCAGCACAAATGCTGGAGTACCTACAGTGCGAGCAGGAGCTGCCTCAGAACAACATATTGGCTCAAACTAGAGGTCCCTTTAGCCCATTTCTCTGTCTCTCATATTCCCCCATAGCAGATGCTTGGGGAATAGCAGGGCATGCATCATGTATCCCGAAGACAGCAGCTGTGCAAATCTGGGACAAGAAAGAATTGAAAGAAAAAGCGTGTTCATCATTTTTAGAGTTTAGGCTTCATCCATGTGCCTGGCTTCATCCATGGCAAAGGAGAAGAGTTTTCTGTTTATCTGCATCACATCACTCCTGCCATAAAAGCAAATGGCTCTTTCTGGCCTGCGGCAACGACCAGCAGAAATGGCACCATCCGGAGCAAACTGCTGTACTGTCCTGCTGTACTCTTTGCTGAACTGCAAACTGCAGTTCTGCCCCTCCACCAGCCTGACTCAGCACAGCTCCTTACAAGCCACTGAAACAAGAGAGAGGCCTTGCTTTTTGATTGTTTTGTAACAAGACCTATAAGAGTGTTCAGGATTTGTGGCACCTTCGTATCTGGGGATCACTCAGTCCAGGTGAGGCGGATAGAGAGCATCCTCTGCCAGCATGCTTTACCTCCAGCACAGCCCAAATAAGGAGCACCCTGTGCACAGACACATTTCTTAGCTCATTGTGTGGGTGTCACACATCTCCGTGTGGCCCTGGAAAACCTTGCTGTTCTTGACTCCTCTGCAACAACCCTGTGATCCAGCCCTGCTACCATCTCGTGGGCCCCAGTTTTCTTGTTGTTCTGGGGTGCTGATGGCAGATATCCCATCACAAATGGAAGAGGGTACTTGGGATGATCCGTCCACTTTGAAATGTTCTGTTTTCTTCTTAGAAAACAGGAGAAAACAGAGCAGGCCAAAGGGGCTTGCCCAAACATACAAGATCTTCTGCTACTACTGCCTGAGCCCACCCTCGAGAAGCCTGTTCAACTAACAGAGGAGAAAGCAGATCAGAAAGTGGGTGAAGAAAAGAAGAAAGAATGTGCTAATGGAATAAATCCGTTTCCCAGGACCTAATGGCAATGGGGCATTTATACCCCTAAACATGACCTTTGGGTATCCTCCTGTAACACATTGGGCCTCCAAAAGAACGTCAGCAATTTAATAGGTTTTACTCTTTGTCTCGCTTTTCCTCTTCTTTTCATAAAAGTGGTCCTCAAATTTTGCCAATAATGTGGTAAAAGACAGCCACATCCCACACAGAGGTAGATCTTGCCCATACACATATGCGCAGAAAGTGGTTTTGTTTATTGTGTGCATTTCTGCTGTGGATCCTCACTAGAAAATGTGGGCTATAACCGCACAATTTTGAGCTTTGTCTCAGCTTCAGTAAGTGGAATGCTGCAAACATTCAAAACCACCATAGGTTTGAAGCTGCCTCTGCACTTTTCTGACACTTTCACTATCCCCCAACTCAATTTATATGCAAGAGCATGTAGTGACGGGACAAGAGGGTATGGTGCCAAACTAAAAGACAGAAGGATTAGATTGGATATTAGGAAGAAATAATTTATCATAAGGGTGTTGAGGCACTTGAACAGGTTGCCCATAGAAGCTGTGAGTGCCCCATGCCTGGTAGTGTTTTAGATCAGGTTGGATGGAACCCTGATCTGCCTTGTCTAGTGAGAGGTTTCCCTGCTGGGGAGTTGGAACTAGATGATGTTTGAGGTCTTTTCCAACCCAGACCACTCTGTGATTCTATGAACATTCCCATAGCTCACATCATCACATCACAGCCAGTATTAATTGCCTCATTATGACAAGACAGGCAAGACTAGCACCGAAGAAAACAGCAAAAATTACGGAAGGTAGCACTAGAGCCTGCCAGCTGCAGCCCTGCGTTTTATTTATCCTCTCAGAGTCCCTGTGGCTGAGAGGATGGCCCAACTTGTTCTGGAGGCTTCCAAGCCCCAAGTGTGTGCCACATCATTCTGCCCAGCCTTAGAGCTGTTTGTCCTCACTGTCATTCAAAATGGGATAGTTTGATACAACCATGCTACTGATGCTTTTGTGGCAGAAGGCTCATCTCCTGTGTGTGCCCTACAGTCTGTCTGACACATGACTTCCGCCTCTGAGCACAAGCTGGATGTGGGGAGGGACAGCCTTTTGTGTACCATTTCTTGCCAGCCTGGCCTTGTAGCACGAAGTCATGATGCCTGCAGTTATTTCCCACCATCCCCTGGTGGGCTCAGACTTCCTCCTCTGAAAGAAGTGTATGTCCTAGAAGAAAAGAAGGCTGGGCACCTTGCTTAATATCAGTGCTTGTCTGCGAGTGCCCCTCTGAATGCTGTCAGCACCACTCAGTGAGATTTGCCTCCCTGCAGCCAGCACCTCTGCGCTCAGCTGAGCCCTTAGCTCCGGTCGTATTTAGTCTTCCCTATCCCCTGTGCTCTTTATGCTCTCAGCTGTCTTGTCTTCCTTTTTTCTTTCCCTGCCTCCCCCCACTTCTTTTTCCTTTGGGACTTCTCTTTGCCTCTCCCATTCAGGCTTCCTGTCTCCCCTCCAGGCCGGCACTTCCGACAGCAGGAATTTCAAGATATGGCATGCTCATACATTTTGTATTAGCTCTAAGGGCTCTTAAGCCTTCTGACATCACGGGGTTACACAAACTAGCAAGCAGGAAAGCACCTGGAAGTAAGAGAAAAGGAGGGGGGGAAATTAAATGCTCAGAAACAGGAATGCCACACTTCTGAAGTATTAACTAGCTGTTCATTCAATCTCAAAGGGTTATTGCATTAAGAGCTCACGTTAGAATTAAGCGGGAGAGAAAAAGCACTTGCTGGCTAAAGGCTGAGGATAAACCCAGCATTTCTTTATCATTGCCTAGGGTAAAGAAAAACCTTAATTACAATACTTGTCTTTGAATAATATTTCAGTCATAACAGCACATTTCTCAGATTCTGCATGATAAGTGCATTAATATTTATTCATTTTCTATGACCTTTAGATAATTCCTAAGGGTCCTATTTTGCTAGCGTTGATGGTTGCTTATTTTTTATGCTTCTTTGTACACTGGTCCAAAGCTTCATCCTATATGCATATATCAGCATATATCCACATTTTCTTGTCTTTGGAAATGTGAACAGGGTGGAAAAAACTTGGTGCTGACTTTGTTCTCAAGCCTCAAAACTAATCTTTAGGACTGGAAACCTTCTGCTATGGTAGACTCTGGTGAACATCAGACTTAGTACAGAAACTTATAGAATTTAGAAACTTATTCCAGTTGAAATTGTTGGGACTGGGAGAGACTTGCAGTCAGCCTTTTTGCCCTAGTTTTCTTATCAGTCTCAAATGTTTGTCATTCATTGGGATGTAGTTGTCCTTGTCAACTTAAATGCACATCCAGCTCACCTTACACAGGAGGGCTGCTCCGGAGGCTACAGGAGTAAGACTATGTCCCTTTGATTTCACTATTTAGACACAAGCATCTAAAAACTTCTTAAAATTGCCATTTGCCTTCTTCAGCCACTGATTTTCAAACTAGAGAGAGTTTGGTGAATTTTTATAACTTAAAATATGGCTAGGTGAACATCTTTTTTCAGAGTTAAGGCCACCTTCTTTTCAAAATGTTTGGTTTCTATGAAAAAATTAGTATTTCAAATTACATAAAACCCTGTTGATTTCCAATTATAAAAATAGGGTGAAGAAGACTCAATATTCAGACACTGGAACATGGCCAGTGGATTTTGCTGAACTCACTTACAAATTGCATTTTGAGGAAAAATACTCTTGTATTAAAAAGTGTGGGCTAGATAAAACCACCATCTTCTGAATAGTTTACAGGCAAATAAAAATCTGTAGTCCTTCACCTGCTATTTGAGTGCATATCTACAAAAAAAGAAGAGGGCTCTAAATATCTAGAAGCAAGTGCATTTGAATGAGATATGTCTCTTTCCTTCTTTTTGGTATGCCAAATACTGAACTAATCATACTGTTCAGTCTTTGGGGATAAAAATGCAATTCTGAGAAGAGTGTAAATGCCCTTTATGCAAAGAAAAGTCTCTTATCTGCAGTAATTTAGTGAATAGGTTCTGTGATGATATCTGAAGTGCCATGCTTCACCCAGAGAAACTCTGCCTCCCTCTTTAGTTTTTTGGATCAGTGATTTCCAGAATTGGAGAGATAGCTAGGCAGAGAGATGCCAGCGTGGGACATTTACTTGTATATCAGTGGATCACAGTCTCTTTTTCAACTAAACAATTTAGAAAAACAAAAGACTCTATCTTTCTGGATGGTTGTATTTCTTTCATAAACAATGTCAGTAGATAAGGGAATATTTCGGTTCTCAGCAAAGGACCATTTTATCATGCAAAAGTATCAAAATACTATCTAGTCATGCATTCGTCCCAGCGGAAAAAGAGATTTTCAGAAGCTGGAAGGGAAAAATGCAACAGCCTTAGTATTCAAAAATCTTCTATTGGCAATGCAGGACAATAGTGACATGTTAAAAATAAGTACTGGCTTTGGATTTTTTATGAATAAAAAAGATACAAATCTTAGAATCAAAATTAATTTCACATTTCACCTACATTTGCAAACCAAGAAACTAGACTAGTTGTGATGATTTCAATGAGGAGTATTCAAAGCGGCAAGAAGAAAGACCTTTTGCTTAAGGCATGCAGTAGTGTAAAGCCTACTTTGTGCTTTGTACATGTCCTTGGATCTATAATCTGATTTTCAGCTATTCTTAATATTCACAGGAGCTGGAGAATTCTCTCTAGAAGCTGGAGCTGTGACTCTTCGCACATCTTAGGCACTATATTGATCAAAACCATTTCTAAGACAGGAGTCCCAAATCCCTCCCAGAGCTTGGAGCCCAGATGCCTCAGAGCACTGAAATGATGGATCTCTTCCTGGGAACAGTTTACTGGAGCATAAACACTGTGAACACCTCCCTAACAGTGTACCAATCACTGATGCTGTATCTGGAAATGGATTCAATATATTTGATTGTTTCAGAGCATATTATTTCAGAGACAAAACGCCAGATTACTTCCCCCAGTATGTGAGAAATAATATTCTGGCTGACAGAAATAAACTTTTTACACATATCATGGGTACAAATATCACAGACTTTGTCTCACTAGGAATAGTCATCCCCTGGATCCAGGTAGGAATACCCTGATAAGAACCTATCTTGGTGACCAGCCAAGTATGATACAGCACTTGGACGGGGAGCAGACATGCTTCACATGTAATTGAGCATGCAGTAAAACCTTTCTTTAATCATGTGAAAATCTGAATTCACAGCCATTTTGAACATTAAAGGGAGGTGAAAATCCATCATTAACCCATGCACTGGCTTTCTCCTGGCTATATTGGTGAAGGATAAACACAGCAACCTTGTCTAATATTTTATTTTAATTAGAGTAAAAGTAAACTGCAATAAGCACACAACATAGGGAATTAACAGAAAATTAAACAAGTTCTATCTGTAAACCTGTAAAAACACTCTCAGGCAATTTGAATTCTTCATCAGGCTGGGGACTGTACACATATTTCTTTCTTTATTTATTTTATTGAGTGCTCATGTTTCATTCCTGCGCAGGCCTGCTTGTATTGATTCGATCTCATGTTCAGTGAAGTGTGTGTGTGCAAATGCCTAATGGGAGCAAAGACCTGAAAGATAAAATGGTCTCTTTTTGGCCAGACCACACACCCTTGGAGATTTGCCTGGCCCAAAGAGGATGTTATTGCACAAATGCCACAACCTCTTTTTGAAGCCTAGAGGGGAACTCATGAAACAACATTTGTGCATTGCAGCTGAGAAAAGCTCTAATTTGTACTGCTTATCTCTGATCCATGCACAACAGATCTGAGAGGAGGATTTTGCCCTTAATTTGTTCCCTGGTGTCTACATGTTTTGAGTGTGTTAGATCAATGAACGATGCTACATTCCATATGTGCCACAACACGTAGACCAAGCTAGGTACACTGAAGATGAAGAGGCAGCATCAACTTTGAACCTCCTGTTTGTAAAACAACTTTAAACGTTAGGCAGATGAGTTTGCAAAATGAATTAATTAGCAATAAAGACCAAAGGCACACTCTGTGTGAATAAACAACATAGATTTAGATCTTAGTTAAAACTTGGTGAATGTCAGACCTAATAAGGAGGTCTGTAGAGTCTGTCAGGCTTTGCAAATCCTGCTTTTCTGAAAGGAAAAGTATTACTGCTCACAGGAGAAAATGCCTATATAAGGTTTGAATCTGTGTGGTGGAGTGAGACCTGCAGCTCAAAGATTCAGCATCTTTAGCTTTCTGTGAGAAAGATCTTTTTATAGCTGTTTTTTATTTAGCTAGGGTTTTCTCCTGGGAGGGCAGGAGGGCGTTAGCTCAAGAATTCACTTGATAGATTTCAGATCAGCAGCTAATCTGTCACTTCAAGAGGTGACAATGACAGGAGGGAAAGACTTCCTAATTTATTCATAAAATACTTTATCTGTCAATTCCATTTATTTAGTTCATTCTTCATAGGTAAAAGTATTGAAAAAAGGAAATTAATCCTGACCTTGGAGGTGAGAAGCAGAATGCTGATAACTCCAGCTCTGGGGGCATAAGTAGGCCAGGACTTTTCTCACCCGAGAGTGTAAAAAATATGATAGACTGATGTTATCTCATGCATTTTACTCCTTGAATTCTTGTTGATACCACAATACCACAGAGGCTTTACTGACTTATTAGCAACATTTACTGGAAGCTCATATTCAGTGTAGCAAGTCACAGCCTTGTTTGTTATTTTGGCATAGCACAAAAATGCCTGTGGTACATTTTCTCTGCCATTGTGCACTTGGCTGCCAATGAAAAGATTACATCATGTCAGAAATGCCAGAATTTTCTGAAGGAATTTTTTATTAAGTGCAAGAATTCACATATATTTCTCAGTGAGCTGCAGCTTATTTTTAAGTTCATCACAGCTTGGAAAGAATTATTGTGTGATTTGCTGGGCAAAGAGTCTGAGCAGCAAGAATTCATTGGCCAAACCCCAATATAATTTTCTTCTTTGATAGGTGTTGAAAAAGCACTTAGAATTTAATTTTGCTAGGACTCTCATGTCCTTAAATCTTAGGTGATGCAGCATTTTATTTATGGAGGTCACTATGATACTGTGCAATTACATTTTGATTTCACAATGGTAATATGGAAGAGGTTTTTGTTGCTAAAAGTTAATTCTTCATAACAGAGTAGAGTCACTTAACCACTCTGAGTTCTATAACTTTTAATTGAAGACTTTTTCATCACCAATCTCAGATGCAATCCTTACCATACATTACAGGAACACTGAATCTGTGCAAAATGAGGTGTGAAGATTCAAGAACTGTCTTTCAGCTAATAGAGTGAGTTTAATTGGGAGCTGAACACCTTATTTACAGATCTACACTATCTTCTGAAGTGGTATATGGTCCATGCCTGGAAAAATTCAAGATTAGGGTGGATGGGGCTCTGAACTACCCAGCTGAAGATGTCCCTGCTTATTGCAGGAGGAAGTGGAGGCGATATTCTTTAAGCATCCCTCCTGAATGAAACAGTGTGAGGCTATGATTCTGTGCTTCACTTAACATGGTCTTTAGAGACATTTCCAGTCTTTCTCTGCCAGATTTAAATCTTCAAAATTCATATGGTTTGCATTGATGAAGCATATATACTTTGGATCATATGTAGGTTTTTTACAGCTACTCCAAAACTTATTAAAAAGGAGATCTTCAGAAAATTATCTCTAAAGAGACCATAAGGTATGCTTTTCAAAGGCATGTAGTTTGTCCAAGTTTGAGTTTGTTTTTCTGAGACTTTTTGGGAGATCCATAGAAAGTGCATCTTAACATGACAATGCTTTCCTGTCAGGTGTCACTTTGACTCAAAGAATGGATAGGATAATATTCCTCAAAGTATGGGGAAAAGGGCATAACAATATCTTTTTCCTTAATTTCAGTAGTGGAATGGCAAATATCGTTTTAACATATATTAAAAAAAAAAAAGAAGGAGAGCAGCTAGGGTCATGTATTTCTTGTGAAAAACATAGGTTTGTTTTTTAAAAAACAGCAAAAGATCATTGCACCAACAGAGAGCTACTGTGAAAAGCAAAGCATGTCACCATGCAAATTTCAGACAAATTCTTCAGTTGTGGAGATTTGTGTTTAAAGACATCTCTCTTGAGACATACAGGAATGGAAAGCAACAATATTTTGCATGGCTGGTACTACTCAGCAGCACTAGGGACCAAGATTTTTCAGTGAAAGCTTCACATTTTTGTTGTGTGGCTTTCAGTTTGCCTCTTTCAGAAGAGCAGGACAGAAAAGTGCACGAGTTAAGACTCATCCCAGTACCCACCTGAGACACAGCTGAAGTGCAGAGCAGGACCTTTGAGCTGAGAGCTGTTCCCTGATCACACAGTTGAGCCAGGAAAAGAAAGTCTTATGTATTAGCCTTCATAATTAGACCTCAGAGCTCTTTGGCCTTTTGTTGCCTTTTTCTTATCCATCATTGCTCAGAGTTTTCCAACTGTTTCCTCAATCTAATATTTTTCTCTAGTTATTTGGTATGAATCTGAAATATCCAAGATTGCTAGATGATCTCCAGCTCAAATATTTGTCAGGTCTGGGACTCCATATTATATAAAACACATGAGAGCAGATGCACTCAATACTGCCAATATGACTTATGTTCAGCAAGTTCAATACACATTGACAACCAAGGTAGTGCAAGAAGACGATATTTATATCGAGGCTTAAAAAAAAAATCATTTTTAAAGAGGATACAAAGAAATGCATGTTTAAATGTAAGTCATGACTTAGTTATTGATTTCTTTGCTCAGTTGTTCATGACTGTGTCATTTGGAGAGTTAGACCAGAATATCAGTGAAAGTTTCATTCTTTGAACTAAGCTATTGGTCACAATGACTGTAAATATATAATATGTGGGTTCATATATATATATATGAACACTTCCATGCTCATGCATGAATGCATGATCAGAGATGTAAATATGTAAATATGCATGTAAATATGTTATCAAATGTATGTAGATGTATTTATTTCTAAATGCATACATGGAAAGCTAATGAAAGAAAAGCAAAGCAGCTGAATTTACTTCTACATCTCCATTCACAGGTCTGTGCGTGTCAAAAAGGGTCACCAGCACTGGCCTCTCTGCAAAAGCTGCTCCACAGGTGGTCAGAGCTCCAAGGGTCCTTGCGTCACTGGAAACCAGAATTTTGGGAGAGATTGCTGACACATGCAGGAATCTAGTTTCCACTAATCTGTGAGACATTTGAGCAGGTAATGACCATTGCTGTTAATGCAAATTATGTATGTAGGGCCCTGTGAGACTCTTTTTGGGGGGTGGGGGTGGTTTGAGCTATGCCATAGAGACAATGTATTTGCAGGTGTAAGGATTAAATCTTAATTTAATTAAGTAATTAGATTAATAAAATGGGGCATCATAACCCTTCTGCATGGGAAAATCACTGTTAGCATCCTAAAAATGGGGCAAAACTCAGCAAATGTCTGAAGGGAGACAGGAGGGAGACATATTATGGATAGAGAGTGGATTTTTGCTGTAGCAAAGTCACATTTGGGATACTTTTCCACTGGTTTTGTCCTCTGGCTTCTTCAAAACTAATGGTTGTGAATTCCAGCTATACCCCCTTTCTTCTATATCTCCTCTTTGCAAAGCTTATTGCAGTAGAGATCTCTTCCATCTGAGCTATTTGCACCTTCCTGTCCATGTGGGACACCAGGCAGAGCTGTGGGAACAGTTATGATTTATCTATTTTGAGGCTATTCAGCAGCACCACTTTACATTTCCTTGGGTCTGGCTGAGATGGAGTTCATTTTCCCCCAGCAGCCCTCAAAGAGCTGTGCTGTGCATTGGTAGCTGGAAAGGTGCTGATAACGCAGCAGTGTTTGGCCACTGCTGAGCAGCACTGGCACAGCACCAGCACTGTTTGCTCAACCTTCTGCACCCCACCAGCAGGATGGGGTGGACAAGATCCTGGGTGGGGACACGACTAGGCCAGGTGATCCCAATTAACCAAAGGAATAGTCTATGCTATATGGCACCAGCTTAAACACAACAGGCAAGGAAAGGAGGAGGTATTCATTATTTATGATGTTTGCCTTCTGCAGCAGCCTCCATGTGTGCTGAAGCCCTGCCTCCTGGGAAGTGGCTGGACATCGCTTGCTGATGGGAAGTAGAAAATAAAACTATTAAGTTTTCTCTTTGCTTGTATGTTCCAACTTTGGCTTTTACTTTAGTAGACTGCTCTATCTCAACTTACAAGTCATTTTTCATCTTATTTTCTCTATGTTCAGCCGGGAAGGGGGAGAGATAGAGTGGGCAGCTGTTGTCCAGCCATGATCAACCCACCACATAAATAGCACGCGGACCTAGTCAGAGACCTCTCTTGACTGCTGCCAGAGCTTGCCAGAGAAGAGCATCTTTTTGCAGAGTGAAGGAAAAAATGGTCGCTTGTGCTTTCTCAGGATTTTTTCCTAGACATTCCTGCTCCTCTTGGGTGACTGGATCTGTGTGAGGGCCTGAGAAAAGAGGAGCACAGCTCAGAAAATAAAAGCAAGGGATAATGAGTATAATTTGTAATTTCAGATTTGCTAAAAGAGGTAAGGAAAAAGAAGTGTCATTATCTGCTTTGTCCTCACCTACAGGTCTTTGGCCCTAAGACTATTCAAAGAAGAAAGTTTCTGGGAGTGGGGAGAACACTCAGGCTACGTGCAGAAAATGAATGAGCCTCAGAATGTAGCATGGATCCAATATCAGGTTGATTTCCAGTTACTGAGGAGCTACATTAGATGTCTCACTTTGCTTTCTAAAATTCTTTGTTCCTGCTTGCAAACAGAAATTTAATTTTTAAAAAGACTGGTTAACCCAAGTCACATTTTGGGTCATAGAATAATTTTACTCATTTTCTCTCTACTGTGTCATATTAAGAGTTGGTTCCTTTATGCTGGCTGAAAAGTGTTACTCTTGGACCACTTTAGAAATACACTACTAACTGTACCTTGCTGAAAAATGCAAAATACTTGCCAAGATATGGAGGTGGGCCTTTGAAACTGAATGATGGATTCTATAATGAGAGATACAAGTGAGGGAGGTGATTTGGTTAAACACAGAAATAATGCATCATGCTGGATTTTCATTTTCCTTGTTTGGGAACTGCATGATTGTGCCAAAAATAATTGTTATTTTTAAATTAGATAAAGAAAACCCCATTCATTCTGCTTTCAAAATAAGAGTGTGTTACCACTTGTATTTATATTCATTGAATTCCAGGGTTACGTTTCAGAAACAGTAGGATACTCACTTTGATGCTGAGACTAGAAAAATGTCCACTCTTATTTTTTTCCAGAGCTGAATTGAACATAAAATGCTTTCTGAAGATTCAGTTGGGCTTTTTCAGCCAAATTTGCTTCAGTATGCCTTTTCATTGTGGAGCTGAGGAAATGAGGAGAGGATGAAGAGTGCTGAGGGTTGTTTCCTTCTATGTCTGCAAAGCATTTTTTATCATTTTCCTTTGAAGTCTCTGCAGGTAATCTAGTGTTTGTATTAACTTTTTATATGAAAGGAGAAACTGATTTATCTTTCTAGGAACTATTTTAAACACCAGAGAGAGAGAAGAGCAGGAATGAAATCCACCTGAATAAACAAAGCCCAGCGCAACAGAGTCATTGGATGGGTTTGTTTTAAATCCTGACTTCACTCTTGCAGTAGTGCTATCCAAATTCACCTCCTAAATAAATGAACACTGCAGCTCCCTCTCCAATGAGTGAAATTTCTCTATGCATGCTTCAAAGTTCCTTATGACTTATAACAGCTGGATTTCAGAGCAGCATCTGTGGGAAAAAATAATTTAAAAATGCAGAAAATACAGGTATAGCATCTTTCATAATGACTAGTTAGGAACAGAAGGAATTTCACTACCTACTAATGGGTTTGATGAAACTGCGGCAAGTTCTGCATCTGTTTCTCTGGTTGCTTCTGTAAAGGAGCACAATGATCAAGTTAATTTTGCCTTCTGTGAAAGTTAATCCCTCTCTTATTTCAGCCTTAACAGAGGGCGCCCCAACAAGTTTATTTTAGAATCTCTTAGATTTGTTTGGCCCTGAAAAACAAGGGAAAGATGCTTGAGTGTATGGGATTTAGTCTCTGTAACTTAAATGTCACAGAAAGTCATAAAAGTCTTGACTTTCTGTGCTTGATTTCCTGATGATATATGACACGTATGTCTGCCTAATTTAGTGCTTATTAAATGAATAATGTTAATGGTTAAGGAGTATGAAGCCTTAATTAGATTTTGCAAGCAGCTAACTACTGTAGCAAAAAGAGCTCTTTATTCTGTATTTGCTGCAAACATACCAGAATGTCACCAATATAATCTGAGAAGACTAAAGCCAATACAGAAGCTGCAACCTTTGTTAAAAACTAATGGGTTATGTGTCATTTTAAAAAATTGATTTTGATGTTATTCACAAGTGGAAATTTATTTTTTATTGAGTCCTGAAAATAAATAATTATGGGAGACTTTAGATGTAAAAGAACCAACTAAGAAGGACACTCAGCAGTTTATTTAGAACTGCTTCCAATTTGAGCTCCTCTACATTTTTAAAGAGGTTGCATTAGTTTATATATCTACTTCAGAGTCAGAGTTGTTGGAATGATGTAAGAAATACACTTGGCAATTCAGTCACAAACGACTGACCATAGATTTACTGCAACTCTTCCCATCATAACGGAATACATTTCCCAGTATTTGTCGCCCAATATTCAAAGTATTCAAAGCATGGTCTATAATTCTGTAATATTGTCCAAATCTGTACCTAGAATGCATTGTTCATTATTCACTGTTCATAATTTGTTAGTCATAACTCATTATCTTTTGTTAAATTTTCAGTCAGCTAATCAAGAAGCAGGAAATATACTGTATGACCAACAACATCCCACAAATAATGATTAATCAAAATGAGCAGTTCCTGAACAGCAGAGTGACTAAAAATCATTCAGCTAAACCCGTTATCAAAGACATAAAATGCTCCTGTATGGACACCAATCAAGAGGGCCTTGTGAATGAGTCATGAACCAAAAGCCAATTTAATTTGGGTGTCCTAATAGCAGTAGTAAATGAGTATTTTGACATAAAATACTAAATTTAAGTGTTATAATTCCCTTTCTTTAAATACTGCTTCTGCATGCCTTATCAGAATGAACTGGGTAATCTACAGTTGGCTGTAGAATTGCCACTGTCATTTATGGGATAAGGATTGTGTTTTATTAGATACAATCTATGTGTTTTGAATAAAACCACTTTCTCGTTAATGCTTCCTTGGCTTGTTTTTTCTGTAAGAAGCTGTACCTTCTTGTTTCTATGTTCTTGTCTTGGGTCTCACTCACCCTTTGGCATTTTCTTATACCATTTTAGCAAAAAAACCATTTTGTTGATTGAATGATGACATTTCTGGGACTGAGAACGTGACCCCATATCATAGTTCTAGTCACACATTTAAATTGACCACTTTTTAATGAATTCAAACTAAAGAATAATTTTAATAACTTTTAACTCTATTTCAGCCCTCTGTGCATCACCATTTTGAAAGATCAGAATTCCCTCCATTAAGGTAGTTCCATTATACAATGCATTAATATGTTTAATGGATTATCTACTCCAAATCAGGCTCCAGTAAGTCATGGCCAAATTATATACTGCATCTGAAAAGAAAGTGGTTAAATTTAAAGATGTTCTGAAAAGACTGAGCAAAATATAAAGATACAGGATTTACCTTGGAGCTCTCCAAACCTTACCATCATTGTTGAATTATGTAATTTTTGGAGCCCCAGTTTGAATTAGATGCAATTCCATTAATTAAGAAGATATGGTTTCAACCAGTTATATTTATTTATTTTCCTGAGAAAGCTGATCATGATGCATTGTGCAGTTCCTTTCCTAGAAGAGCTACATCGAGATGTTCTGAAGTTCTTCTTCCAAGTGATAATTCCAGAGATGACATTTTGCATGAGCCAGGAAGTCTAGTTAACTCAGAACTGCTGAGGAATAGGAAAAGCCAAGAGCTTTTAGCATTGTCTAAGCAGACAATGCCCAGAAAAAGAATTCTTATTTTTCAGTCACATCTGGAGATCTGTAGGTACAAGAGGCCATAAACATAATCAAATCTAAGGCCAGAGGAGAACACCTGCTATTATCATTGCGTGATGTTTACTAATATCCTGATGAAAAGGCTTTTGCTTTACTTGTGAATCTACAGCATTATTGTCATATGTTATCTGAACACCCAATAATTTATTAAATATATTTTTCAGAACAATACTGATATGTTAAAGCAGCTTTTTGAACATCAAAGAACAAACTAAGAGCTATAAGCTATCTATCGTGCTTGCTACACTACATTTACAATGTAGTAAGTGTCCTTTAAAGAAAAAATAAGGACAGTAATACTAAGTGAAGGCTTGCAAATCATAAACAATTCACCTGTTACCTGAAGGAAATTCACCTGTAATCTGAAGGAAAAAGAATCCTTGGCATGGATAGACCCAGTGAGGATAACTGGTCTAATGAAAAGCTCTTTTCCATGGGGGTTGGAGAAGATGTTGGTTCTGCAGTGCAATTCCCCTCAATTTTCCCCCCTCTCTGAGCTCTACTGCCATCATACAGAGCTATTTGTTGGAGAAATTGCCAATTTTTCCCATTAAAGGAAACTGCTTATCCTTCTAGCTTTCCTAATTTCATGTAGCAGATGATACCAAGCATTTAAGAGAGCTCAGAGTGACCTTTCATGCATGATTTTGATGCTTTTTATTGAGAAATGCTTCATACACATACGTGCTTTAAAGCAGAACAAATGTTCATATATCTACAAGAAAAAAACTCTTAGAAGCTACAACGTGTTGGTTATTTTAATTCTTTAATTCATATAGCAATTGGTTTTGAAGATTATCTACAAATGTCCTACTTCTGATATTTTGAATGTCTTTTGTTTTGCTAAGTGTTTTCATCCATGTTTTCACATGAAAATAGTGTAACAAGACTGGAAAAAACCCGTGAAATAGGATGAATTTTTTAACATAATATTAACAGCTTCTACTTCTTAATTGTTTAACAACAGAGAGGTGAATACAAAGAGCAAGAGCAGAAATGAAAGTACACGGTTTATGATGAAAAAATCCATGACCATTGGCTTTCAGAGGAAATAAGTACCTAATCGTCATACATGGGAACACTTGCTAATCATATGCCAAAACATAAATTTTAAGGATGTATAAGAACTCTCTTTCAATTGTGTAGCCTTATATTTATGCTCCAAGCAAAATTTGAAATGCTATGACATATGGCCTAACTATGCCTGCAGGGATAAACTCAGATGTTTAGAATAAGAATTTTCCCAATAAATAGTGGTAGAATCCCATGATTTCAGACCTTTTGCTGGCTAACTCCAGATAAAAGAGAAATTCCCTTTAATCCAGTGAAATTATATCATTTACACACCATGTCACTGTGACCAGGTCATGGAAGCCTATGAAGTCCAATTAAATATAAATAGGTGTATCTTGTCCTTAGTTCCATTCTCGTGGTATTTATTTCTCTGCACTTTCTACTCACGAGTGAAGAGATCTCAGCTACTGAAGAGATTCTTGTTGCTGTTGCAATGGGTTTGTTCTTTCTCTGTTTTGTCTTGTCTGTTAATGGGAATACAGGAGTGTACTGTACTGGAGCATGAGTAGCTGCACATTCAGAGCAGCAGAAGGAGGCCACAGGTGATTGTCTTCTCTGCTGCATAAACTGTAAATATTTCTTTATGCCAGCTATGCCACATAGTATAAGCCAGTGCCTTCAGTATCTGGGCATATTCCAAAAGGCCGAGGAAGGCTCCTGACTGACCTGTTCTGCATTTTTCCATGTTTCCCTAAAATGAAAAGTAAGGAAAATCATTTTAATTGCATTCAAGTCTTAAGGGTCTTAGCAAGAGGACACATGCAAATGAACTGCAAAAGCAGGCCTGAAGTATGACAGCCTTTTCTTCATAAAAACATGAACAGCTTCCATTCACAAGTTAAGAAAACCCTCGTTTGTGCAGCAAAGGCAGACTGGTTTTCAGAGGTCTGCTGTCAGTTCTAAAGCATACATTAAAGATATGTCACTGTGGGATCTAACTGTGATCTCCACAGAGATTTGCAGAAACTTGCATTGGTGTGACTGCACAGAAGCCCCTGTGAATCTGAAGAAGTGTTAATAAAACAGATCGTAGCAAGGAATATGTTTTGGTGTTAAGATTTCCAAACATTGGTAATAAGTAATAAACCATCATTTATGGCTCAGAATTGGAGCCAGAATCTTTTCCATTTGATTGTGACTTGTGACTTTATCCATTTGGAAGTTACTTCCCTGCCAATATATACACACATATATATAAAATTCTTTCAATGACATTACTCCAGTGCAAGCTTTGCATCTAGGACAGAATTGAGTTAACAAAAAATATATCCAGAAGCTTATATACATATAACTCATAAGGATATTGACAGCAGTAGCAGAGTTTTATTTTCTCAGTTTAGAAATTAGGACCAACATATATACACATACAATTTGAAATTATGTTATAAAATACTTTGATGCCATTAAAGAACAAGATAATATGAGGACTGTCCTATAGCTATTCTAGTAGTGTTTAACATCTACTCACTAGCAGGATTAATTCATTTATTAGAAAAAATTTTCACATTTCTTGGCATTGGTCAGAATTTTTTCATTTTCCAGGAAAGCCCATTGATATTGAGCATACTACAGATATAGTTCAATTTTTCAGAAAAACCAATGAGAGCTCATTTCAAAATCTTGGAGAATATGAGCAATTTGAATATCTGTGGGAATCGATTGCAGGGGATTCTGGCATCACTGTATTAGAGGCATCTGAGGATTTATTGTGTAACATGGGACAGATTCAAACAGCAGTCTATATAATTCCTGTTGTACATTGAGCTCTTAGGATAATTGCAGCTAAATGCAGGTAAACAAAGTTTATCTATTTCTGCTTTAGATCATTTGAAGTTCACTTATCAATCACTATTAGGCCTGTGAACTAAACTTGTGGGTTTCTCCAGTTACGTGCCATGCAAGTAAATTTTCCCTGCAGAATAATGTTAAAGGACTGTGCCTTTCACAATATATGATATTTGCACATCTAACATGCCCAGGTGGTATATGGATCATTAAAAGTCAAGTTTAAGAATGGAGTGTCTAAAACAAAGCAAACCAAAACAAAACAAGATATCTGCATCCACTCTCATTAACTGGGCATTGATATTTATTTTTCCTGGTCTTTTGTATAATGAAACAGTTCATATATAGAGATGTGTATTGATAGCAATGTAATCCCAAATCATTGCTCTAATGAAAACCTCTAGAGGTATTTTACCCTTCTATTGACACTTTGGGAGTAAAATACAAATTCTAAATGTATACAGAACTTTCTGGCGTGGTTGTCAATGATAGACCAGACCTCTTAATATACAGAGGTTTTAGAACTTAATTCAAATATATCTTCCATTTTGAAGTCGTGAGGGCTAAGTACACCTGTTTACTTAAAAATTATCTGTTAGTTGGTAGTTTTCAATAGCTTAATCATCACTTGGTTGTCTCAGTTTGCATTGCAGGCAGTTCACCTGCTCTTCATCTAAACTTGAATGTTTCCTATTTACACATCAGAAAATATAGAAAGATGATAATATTTGGAAAACAAAGAAGAAATGAAAGCTGTGTTCAAACATGTTATTTATATAATTATCCTATAATTAAAGTAATTACAGTTTGTGATGAAAAATAGTCTATTTTTTTGAAACATTTGCAGGTTTCTTGAAGGGTGTTTACTGATCATCACAGCAAAGTGACATGAAAAATACTTGGAGATGTTCTCATTTCTGCAAAACATTTAAGCTACATAAGACGTGTTCTTCATGAAACAAGTATTCATCTTTACAGTCCATTAATTGACAGGCCTGTATGAAAGGGATTTAGACTGATATTCAAAGAAATTTTTGAGCTTTTATAATCTTGACTACAGCCACAGCTACTCTTCATACGAATTTTCTGAATAAGAATGGATTTCTAACATATAGCATTGCAAGCAGTGAAAAGGTGTAAATGAAGGATTTCTTGCCTTGTGGTATTTTTGAACTTCTAGATTCAATTTGCTTTTCTTTATAGCACCTGGAAAGCTGGAAACTTATAAAGTAAAAGCTTTGTGTCCATGAAGCTACCTGAACCTAGGATCACTAGTTTTGAAAAAGACTTGTGAAACGTCCTTTTGAAGACTTGAAACTTGAAGACTCGAAAAGTTTTGAAAACCCACTGACTGTCCGGCAATACTAATCTGAGGCTCACAACATGAGGCCGTTAGTTAGGAAGCCAACCCAAACAGTATTTCTACCTTTCATTGTTAGAAGTCAGGCATTAGAATGAGGGAGAACAGGACCAGGGACCATGTCTTTTACACCATGTAGGTGTGCCTGCTCTGCAGTGGTGTTACTCACCTGGCAGCACACAGCACCTTCCTCACAAAGCACCCTCTGCCCAGACACTTTGGACTGCTGTGGGATGACTGAGGGTCCTACTGCTATATGGATGAGGATGGGGTTTTCCTACAGATCTGTTCTGGATTTTTAATCCTGGATTCTTTTTTTTTTTTTGCCTCACATGTTTCACTCTTCACAGAGCTACACAGCAAAAATTGTTCTGGTCAGATTAATCATAGAAGCAATTCACATACTTCAAATAACATACATGGGAGCTATTCAGTAAGAAATACTTGTCATCTACTACATTTTTTTGATTGCATTCATATAAATATTGATACGTGCACAATCAATATCTGTCAGGACTGGAAAATTAGGAAAACTATAACTCTCATAGATGACTTTTTTTTATTGTACAGCTAAAGGAAAGTGCACATTGACTTGATCTCCAGAGAAAAACATCTATTTATTATTTCAAATGAGCCATATCAAAGACAAGATGGATTTTTCTACAATTATAATAGGCAAAGTAGAACTCATTTGATAATTTTTTTTCTTTCTTCTTTAAATATGATCTTCAGCAAAATACAATATTTTCTTTTTTCCTATCCAGTCTCATGAGCAGGGATTAAACACAGTGAGCAGAGTTTTAAAATAAAGCTTATAAAAAACTTCATCACCACCTCCAGAAACCCAGTCTAATTTCAAGAGTAGAATGTGCTTGCACAAGTTCCTACCTGCTATCATCATAATCATCGTACATGAGCACTTTCCCTGCACGATGGAGAATCTCAGCTAAGCACAAATTTAGGGTGCACAAGAAAACGTCTGTTTCTCAGAGGGACATCTTGAAGCTCTTAAAAAAAAGAAAGAAAAAAGCAAGTCTTCCATCAGTGTAAACTGTACAGCATTTACTTGAATAAATTTGTTCTTTGGAGACCTATAAGTTCTAGACCTTGTTTTGGCCCTTTGTTCACAGCCCACATGCAACTCCTTCTGTGTCTTCCAGTTTGCAAAAAGTGACAACTGTCTGCAAGCAACCAGTGGCTCCCTCCCCATCAGTTAGTGAGGCATAGATAAACAGTTTGCTTTTACATTTTGACACCAGTCTTGTTGGATTTAATACCCCAGAACAAATTACTTGGCAGTTCATGTTTGCACAGGTAACCAGATCCAGCTTGATTGAGTGCAGTTGTTTTTATGCAAACTATTGGGTATCAGGACCTCTGCAATTTTTGGAGCAGCTTTCTGAGATTACCTGCTTGGGATATTAGGAATAAATTAAACCAAGTAAGAGGTCTGGCTCAGCATGTCTTCTCATGAAGTATTGAGAGAAGTTAAGAGACTTGGACATACAGTGCTGAAAAGATCCTGGAGCTTAGATAGGGCTGAATTCTTGAAAGACTCAGTGTACCTGCCCTACTAGCCAACTGTTCAAAATACTCAGAAAAAAAAAAATCCATTGCCAAATAATTTTCCACTATTTCTCAATAATTTAAATAATATAGCAATAGGTAGGGGAATTCATAACAAGAAAGACTTCTGAGATTTTTGTACTCAATAGTTCTACATATGAGAAGACTAATTTTCGTAAGCTTGTCTCTTCCTAAAAGTGAAACCATCTTGGACAGTCAGTTCAATTTATTTAAGAGCAGTTCCACCCTGCTCTTAAAAGGTTTTCCTAGAATTTAAAATATATCTTCCTGTCAAGATGGGCTTAACAAAAAAAAATCCATAAATTAAGTCAAAGCATTTCATGAGTACATTTTTACCACCCTATTGGCAGTTAATAACACTTTAAAAAGTATTTCTTGTATTCTTAAAGATCGTAGATTATTTTTGGGACAGTGAAATTTCAGAATATATACTCCATCTTTGTTATTCCTTTGAAGAGTTATTTTTATGATTAAAATGACTGTTAACCAGAGGAACTGAGTCTGGAAATTGTGTCAGACTGGCAATTTACACCTTCAGCAGATGATTTGGGAAAACTGCACTGTTTTGACATGTTTCTTTCACTTTGCCTTTTTTATTTGACTTTATGGGTCCTCTCCTTTGTTTTGATTTTGATGTTCTGGAAGAGATTTAAGATGCACATTTTATTGTAACCAGAAAATACCAGAAAACAGAAAATCTAATACAGTCAAGGATCACTCTTTCACTTTTCCTGAGTTCACCACGTAGCTGGGATCTGATTTCCGTGTGCCCTTCAGAAAGAGAGGACCTACCTTTAGCGTGCAACTGTAAGTCAACAATTTACGAGTCAAAGCCCTTTGAAAAATTGCTTTCTGTAGATGAGATGTAACAGGTCTGGTGTCATAAGAGGTGCCAATACACAAAGAAACACTGTCATTTGTCTTGCTCTAATTATCACTCAGACAGTAAAATATTTTAATTTCAACTCTTTCTTAAACTAGTCATACAGCACATTAACATCTTGAGTGCATTTGGAATATGGTCAGAGAGAGAGATGCTCTGAGGGACATTAAAACCTAGCTGAAATTCCAGAGAAGCTAAGCCCTTTGGACAGACACAGAGAATTTTCACACTAAAGAAGATTTAGGAAGCAGTTACAGCCAGAGTATCTGCTGGTTTGGGACTTGTCCTGGTTAATAAAGTGGCAGTCACTTTTTGTTATAACAGCTCCTTATTAAGCTAATCTGCCATCTGCATAATAAAATCATCTGTCAACAATAATTGAGTCTGCTTTTTGTTGAGATTGCAGTGGTATCTGTGTGTTATGCCATGCTTCCAAACTTCCCAACTCACACTGCTGTGATGTGTCCTAAATCACACCAGGCACTGCACAACTCCTGAAAGGAACACCTGCCTGGATCATTGTAGAACTACCAACGTGTCCAGTGAAACAAGAAACATTCTCTCACACCAGTGAAAATCTTCTCAATAATTTATTATTACTCACTGAAGACCAGAATCTTATAATCTAAGTTTAAAAAAGTAATTTTTAGGCCCCTTCGAAGTCTTTTGAATGGTACATGAAAGAAACGACATTTTAAAGGGCGGTTCAAATTATATCTCCTCTGGTATATGTTGTGGAATTTGGGTGGATGATTTGTTTCTACCTTGCAGATACATTATTATTCAAAGGCCTCACTTCTTCTTCAGAGAAACACTCTTTTTCAGCCATTATAGTCCTTTAAATGAAGTTCAGAGGCGTTATGATCACCATAAATTTGTGCCCAAAGAGGCAGAGTTCAGTCTGAAACTTTGAGGTACTGATATCAAGGGGAACTCTGGCAAGATATACAATAATTGTAGGATGTCTAACTGTGAAACAGCCTCTGGTTATTTGGTTGAGACCTCAGAATCAGAATTGATCAGAAACCTTTTATAGTGTTTGAACCCATTTTCCCCAATTATTTTTCTTTTCTTTGCTTCTGCCTTTGTAAGAGTTTAAACTAATTCATTCCTTAATTGAGATTAGTAAGAAAATATCCAATAATTTTTTAACTTCCTCAAAATCCCTGAGGTTTTTTGTTTCCTTTTAGGTGGTCATCAGCAACATCTGCAGTCATGTGTCATTCCAGAGCACCTAGTCGCCAGACAAATATGTCAAAATTATTGAATATTTATATTTTTCATTATAATTAGAGGCACATGTTCTAGGAATTACCCTAAGATGCTTGCAACCTGCTCCCCCTTTTCCCATGTTTTCACCACCACCTCAAACCCTGGAGGAAAAATAAGTCACTAGAAGTTAAGCTACCAGCAAGTATCCTTAAAGAATTGAGTGAAAATATGGAGAAAATTTTGACAGCAGTCATTTCACTTCATTACTTTCCTAAGAAGATACTCAGAAAGAATACAACAACTTTTTTTCCTTTAACTTTTTTTTTTCCTTAGGGAAGTTTGGTCTAGTCAGGATGAGCTAATGGTTGGAAGAGCAGGAGATCTCAAGTGGTATTGCCATTGATTGGCTGAATCATTTTGGTAATACTTTCTATGTGTCAGCACAATCATTTTGCTAATAATGGAAAGACTGAACTAGTGTTTACTAACTTGAAAAATTGAGGGTTTGTGACAACCACACTGATTTAACCATAAGAAGTATTTCACTGCCTGAAGCACTATGGTTGCAAATTTTATGCATGATATTATCATTATACTTTCTTGTTACTGTTAGGGAATAGGTTTTACTTTACAATTCCTAGTAAAAGTATTTTCTAAAGCATGAGCAAAACAGGTCTTACAAGAGTTACCTTTAAAGTGTACACAGTGATGCACATGAAATTATAGATATCTAATCTGCAAAAAAATTCCGTATTCTATTAAAACCAAATTAAATTCGAACAAACAAATCACATTTTCCTCAAAAGAAGCAATTATGAATGAACATAACTGTGCAAATACTTTAAAGAAAGATGTTTTGCTCTGCAGAAAAATAATAAGAAATTTCTGAAAGTGTAAACTAAACTGATTTCAACTTTAAGAGCTGGAACCTTGGTCAGGTTCAGGGAAGGAAGCTTGTCTACACATATTTCATGGTATAACTGTGACTCATTTATTTTACTGTATATTCCAAATATATCTTTGCCATACAACATTTTAAAACAAATACACTAGATTTTCTTTCTCTAAAATATGAATTAGACAATGGCCAACTATTTCATAGAATCAATAGAAGGGCCTGTGTTCGGACAGACTTTAAGCTCATCTAGTTCTGACTCCCATGTGTTAGACAGAAACATCTTCCATGAGACCAGCTTGCTCAGAGCCCCATCCAGCATGGCCTTGTATACATCCAGGGATGGGACATCCAAAACTTCTCTGCACAACCTGTTCAACTGCCTCTTCACCCTCACAGTAAGAAATTTCTTTGTGGTATCTGATCTAAATCTACCCTCTTTTAGTTTAAAACCATTCCTCCTTGTCCTACCGCTAAATGCTCTTGCAAATATCTCTCTGCATCTTTCTTGTAAACTCCCTCAGGTAATGGAAGGCTTCATTTAGGTCACCCTGAAGCCTTCTCTTTTTCAGGATGAACAATCCCAATTCTCTCAACCTGTCTTCATTGGAGGGGTACTTCATCCCTCTAACCACCCTTGTGTCCTCTGCTCTCCTTCCAACACATTGATGTCCTTCCTGTGCTGGGAAGTCCGTGTTTGATTTCATCAAGGTCTTATTGTGGTGTGGTGTTTTATCAAGAATAAGAGATTTGACATTCCTGTGGCAAAGAGAATACCAGGAATTAGAAGAACGAGAAACAGAAAATGTTTAAGGACGACGCTGAAGACATAGATGCTAATAGTTAATGGCCTCAGCCAATTTCCTCTAGCATCTGCAGGAGTCACACAGACAGACTTTCATACAGAATGAAAATAGCTATGGTGAGCAACCAGATTAGTAAAGTGCATCAGGTCTATCATGACAAGGGTTTGAAATGCTGCTATTCCTTTCTACACATTTAGTCATGCTCCCCTCTCCCACCTAGTTGAACAGGACTATTTGTATTCCTGGAGGGAAGCGTGTGTGTAAGCATATCCATGAAAAGCCTGAGTTTCTTTTCCCAGGGAAATTAAAAATTACTCAAGTTGATATGTCGGTGTCCCACTTTCTTTGAAGATGTTCATGGGGATGCATGGAGGTGTCTTATTTTCTTATGGGAGAGGAATAAGAGTAGAAAACAGGATAGGAATAGGAAACAGCACTATATATCTGAAAGATCAATTTAGTAATTATGGGTTTAACCCATCAAACACAGGTCATTCAGCCAGCTGAGAAGGGTCTGTATTTACAAGACATCATCTCTGGACAAACACAAATACTGAAAATCTCAAGGCTGGGTCTCTCAGTGTGGCAAACATGAGGTGCAGAAAAATCCCATTAGCTACTAACAGGATTTGCACCCTTGTATCTCATGCACCACTTTGAAAATTCACTCTCAGTCATCAGGAAGTAAGGTAATATTCCAGCATTCAAAATTGCATCATTCGGATACAGACAAGAAGCCTAATTGGTTATCGTGTACAAAGAATCAGACGCATAAAGAATTGCTTATGCTTAAATATTTAATTTAAAGACTGGATTTTTCCACTGGACCTGTCTACATATGCGTCTTTAATTAAAAGAAAAAAAAAAACCTAACTGGATCTTTAGTTATTTATAACTCAGCTTTACAATTAGATGGAAGTTGTTTCCAAACTCAAAAACACAAAGACATCTAAAGATCAAAGAATTCAAAAAAAATTTACTCATAAAATGGGAACAGTTCAGTTACATAAAAAACTCCAAACCAAACAAAATACACAGATGCATGTGCAAACTGTACATTTACACATCCAAGAGTGTGTTATGTTCATGACAGTCCAGATAGGTATCCATATTTTGAATCAGTACAATTTAATTCACAAGATCAGATTTTTATTGCTATGGAAATTTTTTTGATTTCTCTTAGAGGATTTTGGAGTAGTTCTTATTTTCTATCTCACATCAAGAAATGAAACTGGAACACACCAAGCAGATACAGAGGGGTGTGACAGGTGGAGACCGTCATACCACACTCCATCCATGAATTAAACCACCAATTATTCACTCAAGTGAAAATAATTCATACCAGATCTTCTACTAGCATAACTTTCTACCTCAAGGTTTTTTAGTCAAGAAAAATGCAGGTGGACAGACAGGAGTACTAGCTTAATTCTTCATTACCTGTATCAAATGCGCTAAATATCTTGACTAAGGAACTTTGAAAGAAAATGATGTCCAGAAGAGTCCTCAGAGCACTCCTCTGTTTCCAGAGGCAAGCTCTTTTCCCCAGTCACAAAAAAAAGTCACATAGTTGGTAAGTACTCAAGAGAGAAGTAGATTCTAATCATGAAAAGATGTGTTTGAATTTATAATCATAATCCTTCATATGATTGAATATTAAGAGTTCATCGACATATTTTAGCGAGATGAAACAATGTTTTATAGTAAATGTTATAATTTCAAATAAGATGACTACATGCATGAAGAAGTGATGAGTAATAACTGAGGAAACCAAACCATATTTAAATGCAAGAAATAATGTTTTTGTGTCAGGATGTTTGGCAAGGCTGTTCCAGGAGCCGTTGCACATTCTGCCAAAATCTTGTTCATCATACTGGAAGTCCTTCTGACAGCATTGCAATGCCTTTCCTCCAAAACAGCACCTGAAGCTGTGTTTAGTCTTTGGAAATTAGCTGAAGCCATTATGAAAACCTCTAATGAACCCAGAAAAATTTGCTCTTGTGAAATATTAAAGTCCTGATATATTTGTATTAATGGTACTCTTTTTTAGCATAATTTTTTTTCCTTTAGAATTTTATCTCTGAAAATTTGTGACCATATCCACAGGTCAAGTCTAACCCTGCCAAGTTGTGTGTCTAGCTAAGCAGGCTCCTTCTTTTATAAGGAGATCAGAAAAAAAGAGGAAAATCTAATAGTCTTCCCATGGTTTACATAGGAAAAGAACAAGTTTGCCAGAATTTATCTTTTTTTCATGGTAGGCAGTTATTTTTCAGAGTTTTTTACACTTTAAGTAAAACCTAAGTGCTACCTTCACCTTCTCTATTTTTCTTAGAGTACCAACTGGGTCAGCTTAGCCAGACAGTTTAGGGGTGCAGGACAGCACCATCTCTGGTGCTCAGAATAACCTCATGAAGTCAGCCCTAGTGAATTCACAAGAGTTGGGAATATGCTGCTTCTTGGGTATGTGGCACAACAGCGGCTCTGGCTGCTAAATCAGATGATATATCTATCTTTCTATTTGGATTCTTTCTGCCCAAACGGCATTTAAGGTCTCTAGGCAGTGCCCAGGAGGACATAGAGTATTACAACAGAACCCAAACCACCCCATAAACTAAGCAGGGAAGATGCAATATTACATACATGTGCAGACTGTGTAATGTGTGGTGCTCAAAGTCTGCCAGTTCAAAATTCTAAGCAAAAGGATATATTTTCCCCTTGCTCAGGGTTGGTACTTTCATCTAGCCTCCTGAAGGTAGGGAGATACCTGGATTTTAAATTTTAATTGATTTTTTAAATCAAAAAATGACACTTGCAGTTGCACTACAACATCAGGGGAGGCAGGGCTGATTTTAGCTCTTCTCTCACAATCCAGCCTTATGGTTCATGCCCAGGTGAATGGAAGGCAGTCAGGCTTGATCCTCTTCTTTGCCTGAAGAGTCATCAGCCAGCAGTGTTACCAGGCTAAATAGAGCTACTGCTGGGGTAATGCTGAAGGGAGGAGAAATACTGCAGGGGAACACACTCTATCCTTTCTGTTCAGCCAAATCTGCTCCACAGAAAATAAGAGTCCTAGGGTCAGGCAGCATAGGGCCTCGGATCAGAAGTCTAACCCAGGCTTCAAAGACAGCTCCTATCTATTATGTACCACAGATGGTAAAAATGCATTAGTAATCCTGAAAGCAGTAGTCAGACTCAAGTTTTGACCTGCTGGGTGCTCTTGCAACTGTGATACAGAGTCATGCCCCATCTTTGCAGTGCATTTGAATATTCTTATCATGAGACTGAATATGGTTAGTCTTTTACATATCAAGGCCCTTTTACAGAGCCCTGGGTAGTGCAGTTTTGGTTAAATGAAAACTGCCCTCAGCTGTTAGCCTTTCCAAAAAGTTTTGCAGACCACCTGAGGTATTTTACGTGGGAATTATGTAGTCTGAATATTTCATATTACTAATTATCTCCCACAAATCCTTACTGTGTCCTCAGATAGTTAGGTCTGTTGTAATTGCTCCACTGCAATTTACAGAAGGTGAGAGAGTGAGTTCACCTTGTTTCAAAATCCTTTCCTATCACAAATTACTCTTTCATTCTAATAGCAATTTAGAGCACTGATGGATAAGTTTTGTTCTGTAACAGTTTGAAATAACCCAGTCATTATAGGTCAGGAGTTTGTGCTGAATATAACTATGCATGTATAATGATACAACTGGAGGACTCAAAACTAACAAATAATTGTGCTTGTCATAGCATAAGAAAATGTATGGAGTTGGAAGGGACCCACAAAGAGTGGGTCTACTTCATGTAGAGTACCACAGTTCCTTACCTTCCTTGTAAACACAATTGGTTCCCCTGATACAAAAACAGTTTTAGATTTTTGTTCCAGAGACTTATCCAGCATAAACACATTTTTGCCTCTGGATGGGATTTACAGAACATGGAATTCATAGTAAATGACCCTGTTTCTACTGTCTCATCAGTGACTTTAATAATACAAGAAAGAGGTTTGTGCTGTTTTAAGGAGTACCCAGAAAACATGGTACTTGTATTTCTAATTTGTGAACTGCTTGGCAGTCTTCATTTCCCCTGATATATTCATCACAAGATATATTGGTTATGCAATAAAGTATTTTTTAATTGCTAGCTTTAGAAATATTTAAGTACCCAATTATTTTTTATCTAAAATACTATTATGGAAAAAAAGGAAAAGTTAAAAATGGATATGGCCATGGCGAGACAAGGATTATGAGTTGCACAGCAAGAGCACTGAGCCTTTGATGAAGTGTATAAATAATTAGTAACACACTTTAAGACATCTTTCTCTTGGTTCGTAGTACCTGTGCTCATTTAATTTCAGCTGAGAATATGCCCATTCATTCACAACGAAGGACAGATAAACTGGTGACCAAGTCAATGAGAAAAGTGATTCATGTTGAAGCACCTAAGGCCAAATACTTCCTGCACATACACAGATCAGACACTCACTGAGAGATTAGGCACCAACACAAATTTATCCTGCCCTGGCAAAAAATCACAGGGGACATGAGATAGACATGAACGGCAGAGAAGTGCCCATAAAGGAAGGCATGTGAGTTATGTGTAATAATTTTAACATCTAGTTTTTATGAGAATGATTTTTAGTAACTTGAAAAAATATCAGTAACAAGAAATAACACTCTATAAATAGGCTGTCCCATTTTGGCTTTTTTTCAGTTACATGAATAGCCAAATATAATTTTTTGGGTCTTTTTCCACACAAATTGATGGGATTAATTTTGTCAGCGCAAATGGATATGAGCTTCAAAATCAATTTGCATATTCACTGAACTTCACTAGATTGCACCTCAGAAACCTTCACAAAAGTATTTTCACATTTTGAAGAAGCCCTTTGACACCTAAAGATGCAAGCAGGATGTCTAACATTAAGTACAGTACCTAATAAATATAAGATAAATGTCTAAGTTCCATTAGGTTCTCAAATCACTTAGAAATTCTGCTCTTAGTATAGATATGCTTTTTGCAAGGAGGAACAGAGAAGGATCTCAGGAGATATATCCAGACAGCTGTTTACTCATCTCAAACAGGACTTTGGAGAGCTGTTCTGCACCAGTCCATTGGTTTGCAGAATTCCCTAAAATATTAAACAAATAAAAAATAAATATGAAGCCAAGGAAGACTGCTTGCTAATTTTGCTTCTTGTTCTAGTGATTTAGAGATCAGTTCTGCAGAGATTGTCTTCTCAAAGTTCTTCACATAACTAATACAAAATCAATTCCTCTTATCAGTGCATCCCCAGTCCAGACTGTCACACACAGAGTTTTTTATACTCTGTTATGTAAATCAGCCTTGCTGTTAGCTTGTCTGTGATACTTCCCTCTTAAGTGAATTACTCCAGTTGGGTGAAGTGGCTCCACTAAGAGAAGTCTAAAAAGACGTCATAGTATTACTTCAATCCCAACAGCATTTTGTTTTATTGTAACAATTTTTCTGCATCAACACATATAATAAAAGGTACTCTATTATGCTCACCATTAAATAGGCTTGCACTTTGGACATTCCTTTTATTTCTGAATTCATACTATACTCCTAGTGAATGTTATTACAGGATCCTTTGAAAAACATTAGAACCCTTTTATTTTAACGGTGTAAATATACCAGAGGAGGGAGATAGAAGGGCTGACTTCTTGATAAAAGGGCTATGACAGAAATTTTTGAAGGAGATATGTACCAAATCTACTGTCTTCAACTATGTAGTGATGTGCTTGTCAGTTGTGTTGTCACTTTTCCCCACTAAGGGGGAAAAAAAAATCCCTAACATAACTTTACTTTCCCTTTTAAACATATGTAAAGAGGAAAAGCATTGTACTATATTAATGCAGCTAGAATGGGGATATAGTGTTTTTCATAAGCATCCGTTTATGTTACCTTATTTCCTTTCTTTTTCTTTTGTCGTCCAAACCCTAGTGAAGAAAACAGGGTTTTAATAAAGGGTTTTAATAAAGATTGGCTTAAAGTAAGCTGATTTTTAGGAAAAATATCCTCATACCTAATAGCAACTATAAACCTAAAAGAGTTATTTCATTATCTATTCCATGTTTAAGATTTCAGAATTTTTTTATTATTCATTCACAAAAGAAGATTAAAAATACAGATTGTTTTTCTTATTTTATTTTCCCTCCCTTTTATTAATGTTTTTATCTCATCCTGCACAAAAAAAATAGAAAGAATTGGGAAAAAATATGGCAGAAATTTTTAGGGCCTCAAACCATGCATAATTTTTACTTTAATTTCTAAAAATAATACTAATGAATCTTCATAATTTTAATTTTTATGAGAGAGAACATATATAATTTTAAAAGGTTATTTTATATATGGCTGTCAGCTGCCTTTAGTTTGCTTTGCTTTTAGAGATAAGGAAGACAAATAAATGTTTGTGGTAAACTATATTAGGGCTCAAGTTTTAGGAGCACATGGTAACAGCTCACCACTGGCTGATGCTCAGGGCAATGCCCAAAGTGGTACATGTTTGACCCTTGAAGGTGGTGTGGTGTGTGATGTGACTTCATCTTTCCGTTCGGGGGCTCAGAAACCCTTTGGTGAAGCTGCCAAAGGTTTTTGGGTAGTGCTAAGCCCGGCTTTGCTGGCTTTTCTACCCCACTGCTCCGTACGACCTGAGCGGTCCTGCTGGGTGTCTGTGGCCAGGTGCCCGCAGCCTCCCTTGCACACTGGAGCCCAGTCCCAGGATAACACACTGCCTGACCACCAGGGCTGCTGGTCCCACAGCGTGCCAGGGCTCCGTGCAGCCATCGGAGAGAGGTGACACTCCCTGGGCCTGCCCCTCCTGGCTGGGGTCAGTGCCTGCGGCGCACAGGCCCGGCCCTTCCCTCACACGCAACCCACACGCCAAACGTGTGTCGCTCAAGCCAGCAGGAACAAGGGTCCGTGTTCCTACAGCCCACACATAACATTCCACGCCGAGAGGTGGTAATCTTGACAGCAGGATCGCAGTGCAGTGCCCACCAAACTCAGTAGACAAGCAGCAGTTTGAACCTCACTCACTATCTGCAGTCTCCTCAATGGGAGAAATGCAATTGTAACCTTTTCTTGGGGGCACCTCTGCACATTACTGCTATACTTTTCTCCATCATAAGACACGTTGTAATATGGATTTACAGTGAGATTTCTGGGTTTTTTGGTTTATTTTGTTTTGGTTTTTTTCTGGATTTCTGAGCAGAAAAAAATTCACTGCTGCTTAATTGATTTTCTTTTATGGAAACTATATACTCTACGTTTGTTTTCATTTGCTCATACACATCAGTGCTTTTTATCTGAGATTGTCTGAGATTTTGGCTATACCTAATTAATAAGTTTTCAGGAGACCTTTGTAGCAGTCCTAAGTGCAGCCAGCCAAAGTATTGTGAAAGTTTTCTGTAGTTGGGCCTCTGTGGCCCAAAGTTGAGTGATAACTTCTGAGAAGCATCCTTGCAACGTGTCAGGTCTTTAATAGCTCCAAATTTCCCTGTGATTTATAAATCACTAGAATGCAGCCTGAGAAACCAAGTATAAGTGTAAGATTGATACAATGTGCAGAGAAGCTATGGATTCTAGGTGTTGATCTGAAATTCCTGCATCATTGGATATTACAGTGGATGAGGGATTTGCTTTAAGGACCTGAGGCATACTTCATCCAGATCAGGAGAAGCAAGGACCAGCTTCAATGGTTCTTAACCAGGTGGGACAGCCTCAGGACAAGACAATCAGTGGAAGATGGGAAAACAGTATGCTGTTGGTATGGGAGGAAGATTAAGAGACTGACAGATGCTACAGTCCTTGAAACACCCCAAAGTCTGAGACATCTGGGAAGAGAAGAATATACTTTATTTAAATATAAGATTTATTGATAAAGAAATTAAATGAAAGTTTGAAAAAGACATAATGCCCAGTAGAAAGGTCTTGGAAATACAGGAGGACACCGTCCACTTACCAAAAATATTCTAATATTCTAAATCTTGGTCTATCGGCTTATATTTTGAGTTTCTGAGTTTGTCAGAAACATCTCAGTAGATATTGGTCAGAGAAAGCTGAAGAGCTCAGAAAGCTCCCTAGAAGGAAGCAGGACACTAAACCAAATGTAGGGAGTGGAGCTTTGTTTGATCATTATTCCAAGGGACCTTCTGGCTGTGTAATGGTAGGTTAAAGTGAAGCTGACTTTTGGCTCCTCCAGCCTGCCATGATGAGAAATATACATCAAATGCCAACACCTAATTCAAAATCCTGTTCTTATTCTTCTTGATCTTAGAAAATTTTCTGTTCTGAATTGGTCATTTAGGGTTGTTTTTTAACAATGAATTTTAGGACATACTTTCATCAAACAATAGATTTTCTTCTTGACTAGAATAAGGATATATTTTTACACATTCACCTAAAGACAATCCTTAATGTATTCTAGTGCCCCGAACACATTGTTATGTTGTACTAATGGAAGATTTGAATTTTAATGGGAAAAATGCTATGCATTCTCATTATTCATGAACCAATAAGGTCAGACACAGATTTACCATATGTAGAAAACTTGAAGTATATAAGGCTGTTGAGATTCAATAGATCCCAAGGGCAACAAATAAAGGAACAGCTGTTAAAGTATAGTGCCTCGTTCAATTTCTTATATTGGTCTAAATTACCATTTGTGGGAATTTAACACTATAGAACAAAAAAGGTGAACTTTTCTTGCAGTTACAAAAAAGCCATTTATTGTTTGTATAGTTTCAGATATAACTGAGTTGAAGAAATTTAGGTCTTTTGCATTCTGTATTCATGCAGAGGTTTTTTTTAAGTATTTAAAGGGGAAAATCATCACAATGTGTTTTACCAGTTACTCACAGTAAGGCTGTTTGCTATCTCTGGCAAATTTTAAAAGATAACTCCTAGAAGGCAAGTTATGGGAAAATTCCTTTTAAAACTCACCTTTAGAAAATGGTGACTTCATGGATTATACAAGATAAAGGAAAATTTTTTCTTTAATCCCATTTTTATTTTGCATTTTCCCTTTAAAATAAGTAATCATTTATATTTCAAGTGAAAGCAGTAGGCCTATGTAAGAAAAAAGAAGTGCATTTCTGTTTGTAACTTAATGTAACACTCTTAACTGATTTTTTTTCTTTGAAGATACATTTTTGTTGCATAAGGTAATATAGAAGTGACATAAAATTTCCCCTTCATTTCTATTATAATATTTACAGTATTCCATAAATATATCAGCTACTAAATAAGAGTTTAGTGCTGAATGGATTGATTAACTAGCTAGCTGGATACATAATTAATATCTCAAGGTCCCTTTTTAAGCTTGAGTATAATAGCCAATGAGAAGTGATGCAGCAGCTTTGGGATGAGCAGAGCTTTTAAATGTTACCCTTCAACCCACACAGCAGTCTCCCTTTCTTCACACAACTGTGTTCTCATCCATAATTTTAAAGGCCTTTGTAAATGGTGTAAGCAGCAGGACCTTTGGTTCAGCAGCAGTGATTTTTTACAGTTAAATGTGTAATTCTCCAAACGGAAGGACAGACGCTTTGGAGACATCATTATTCTTCACCTATCTGTCAGAAACTACAGAGGATCTAGCTGGTTTAGTTGCAGTCCTTTTATCTTCAGTCTGATTTCTACAATTTTTCAAATAGATCCACAATGCATTCATCACACCATGAGCAGGAATTTCAGCCTGAGCATCACCAGTTATATAAGTTCTGGGCTGAGTAAACTAATTTCCCCTGATTTCAGTCATGTGAAGCAATGGGTGGAAAGGTCACCCTCATTAGCAGGGAGAGATGCTGCTGCTGCCCTGGTGGCCAACTGGCTTTGCACCCTTTTAGTTATTGATCTGGGAGCATACAGAAGCAGGCAATGGCTCCAGGGCACAGCTCAGCTCTCCTTGAGGCTCTCCTAGGAAAGCTACCAAAGGTTTCCTTCTACATCCTGGATCTCTGTTACAGGTAATTAAGGTTAGGTAAGTGAAATAGCTAAAAATGAAAGATTCAGATTACTAATTCCTCCTGAAAAAAAGCTTTCAGGACAAAAAATCCAGGGGAAATTTTCAGGGCATATCAGGATCCTACCAGGTTAAAGTGACTAACGTTTAGTTTTCAGAAAGCAAAATCCTTCTGCATCCAAAGCCAATGAAAATTTTTAATATCCATCATTTTCCTGTGTACTCTCTGTTCCTGACCTTGAATGGCTGATCCAGAGCCAATGTGAGAATTGGACCATAATGCCAATGAAACTGCAGAGACAGTCAACACCATTTCTTTCAGAGGGGTCATCCTATTCCCTGGGATCTTGCCAGTGAAAGTGATAGGGGTAAATTAAAAAACAAAATTGAGGAACATCCTCAGCCTCCAAAGAAAAATCAATTCATGACAGAATCAAGAGGTAAAGCATTAGCAATTTTTTAAACACAGGTGTACACTTAAGATGTAGGGTTTCTTTAAGACACTGTAAATTTCAGAAATCTGAGTTATTAGGCTGCTGAAAACATGACTGCTAGTGAGAGAAGGAGAGAGAGGGAGAAAGAAAGTGATACTGCTTTTTGGGGAACATTTAGGAAATTATTGACTTAATTTTCTCAGATCACCTGGTCAGACAGCCTGAATACTACAGTCTAGTATGGACACTCATATTCAACCACTTTCTCCTTTATGACTGAAGAAAGATGACTGATTCTTCTCCAAAGGAAGAAGAGGTATAAAGACAGCTGCTTGGGAACCCTTCCTGAGTAGGTTTCTCATAGCCTGCCACCACAGGTTTGCCCCAGTCCTGCTGACTGTCAGAGTTCATAGTACAATGCAAGGAGAAGGATCCAGCAGGAGAAAAGTGAAGATTTCCTCTAAAATAGCACATTAGTTTGTACAGCAAGCAGCCATGGGCAGTCATCCTCCATGGCCAGCTTGGGGCAGTTTTCCTGTCTGGGTTCCACAAAAAAAAAAAAAAAAAAAAAAAACTGCACAGAAACTTTAAGATATATAAAATTTTGTTCCAGTGAGAACTGATCACTGCTTTTAAAATTATTTCTTAGAGGGGCTACTCTTTTAAAAGAGAAAACAGTGTCAGAGTTCTGTGCCTGAAAGAATGAGCTCTCCAAAATGACTGATGGTGCTGTCATTCTTCTCTTAATTGATTAGTACTTTGGTTCTGAAACCTTGGCCCACAGACCATCTGTGTCCTGCAGAGAACTTGCTAGTAGAGCCTTTAGAGAGGAGACAGATACCATGATGGTAGTTTCTCTGCTTGATTACTGCTGTTAAATCATCTTAAAAGCAGTTAAATATTCATGAAACCTTTTACTAATCAGACTTCTTCTAGGAAAGCAATTCTAAGTGGGAAAATTCTTTTTGCTTCTGAAGATGTTCTCCTTTTTAATATATGCAAATAATAATTAATAACTTATTTATAAATCCCCATTGGCATGGCTGAGGTGCTTGGGGTACTGTACAACATCATCAAAACAGAATGAAAAAAAAATGAACAAAAGTTCACCCTCATTGGAGTCAAGCTAAACACGAGAAAAATTGCAGACAAGAAAACAGGATCTGCTTCTCTTATCATGCAGTCTCAACATTTGTATTCTTGAAATGATGCTGGAGTTTGAAATATGTCAGCATAAGCCTCAAAGTATGGACAAGTAAGGGTGAAGTTGCCTTGTTCTGCCATAAACTTATTTTCATTTCACATATCTTCATGTGCTATCCTGGCTCACCTCTTTCAAACATCAGGCATAAAGCACAACCTGTAAGGTGTTCTGCACTGCCCAGGGTCTGCATGCTGCCCCATACAACCTTCCCCAAACAAACTGGCAGAAAAAAAGGTGTTCACAGCATACCCTACATCATACAGTAAATGTTTCAAAATGTGACCCACTGTGTACCGGAGGAAGTTGTAAAGCAAGGAATTTGGCCTTTGCTACCCTTGCAAATAAGAACTGCGGGGCAAAGTTCCCTACTGGCCAGCTCTGTAGACAAAGGAAAATCATATTAGTATAAATACCACTTTTACAGACAGCTACATCAACAGGAATTTCAGTACCATCTGTCCCAAACCCTGGAAGAAAGACCTATGAATCAGCACATGGACATGTACATATTTAATCATTCAAATGCACATACAGAAGTAATTTTTAAAGTTCCATTTGATTCATAGTCCAGGAAAACATCAGTTATTTTTTTCTGCCCTATCACCAGGTACCACCTCCACAATATAGATTTTCAGATATGCAAACTGGCTGTACAAAACAAATGAGTTTGTACTTCTTCACTGTTAGACACCAGCCAAACTGGCACTCTTTACAAATAGGTTAAATAGGTTAAGGAGGAAAAATACAGGAGGAAACACTAGAGAAAATATATAGTGAAAGTTAGGCTGTCATTAGCAGCCTGATAAGGCTTTCTGATAAGGCTCAGCTCTTAAACTATAAAAATGGGGAAAACAGATTAAAGTTGTTGCTTTGATGCCTGAATACAGTATCTATTTAATTTGAGATTACATAGTTCATACAGAATAAATCCCCAAATATATTTGTAGAATCCTTCAACAGCCTTAAAAAACATCGTGGTGTAATTTCCAGAATTCACTCTCCTGAGTCTGATTCTAGAAATACACCAATGCATAGGTGATTTAAGTGAGAAAAAGCTGATTTGGGGTTTATATCTCAAGGTGCAACATTTGCTCTAGGCAATAAGTTTCAAGGAAGCTCAGCTGGAGCTGAGGACAAGTATTAATGGTGGAAGTTCAAAGGCGTGGGTGGGAGCAGCAAGGATGGATAGGCACAGGATTCACTAATGTGCAGTGAGACTGATGGGGGATGCACACTCCTGTCCATCTGTACTTTGAGAACATCTATCCTAATATATCATCTGGCTAATTAAACAGTGTTTCACTCAGAGGAGTCCACATTGGTTTGGACTTCAGTATAGAGGTCAGATCCAGTGTCCATTAAAATCTCATGAGAAATCACAGCAGAAGAATTTTGGCTTTTACACTATGGCCATCACTGTTACAGTACACATATCACACTCAGTCCCAGCTATATTCATGCCAAGAGATGCAGACCTGTGGCAGGAGAATGCTTTCCTGATCCAGCTTCCTGAATTTCATTTTCTTTTCCAAGAAAAGTGACACTGAGCATTTCACAGCATTCATATTTTTGAAAAACAATGAAAGCCTTGTGAAAATGAGCTTTTTCACTATGCTTTTTGGCCAGCTTTTTTGATGCCCAGTCTGACCCTTGATGCTTGGGAATGCTGTAGTTCTGAAAACACTTAATTGTAAGGGAGGAAAATAAGAAGAATTCTCTCGAATTATGTATTAGATTGTATAACTGCTTCCAAAAAGCAAATGTAATATCATCAGAATTCATATGTAAGTAAGAAAACATCAGGTAGGAAAAGTTAGTCAAGAACTGACTAAAACTTATGGTCAAATATTTCTTTCTCTTAAAGTCAACTTTTGTCATCATCTATTGAATAGAATGTTCTCTAGGAAAAAAAAAAAAAGAATTAAAAAAGCAGTTGTTTACTTTGTTAGTCATTTTTAACTTTTCAGAACCTCTTGCCTGAGTAAAACTTGTCATTAACTGCTGACAGTTTTGAAAATTGTCTTTTGATTAACACTAAACAAAGCAATGTTCTTTGTCCAATCATCTAGCATGAGTTCAAATTTAGGAAGTCAAAGTCTGTGATTTACATAGAGTATATTTAAACAAAGATCATGGGAATCCTCATGTACTGCACAATCTTCGACTCTTTCTTGTGTGAAATGAGTTTATGCAAGTCTGGTTTGTTGCACAAGGCTATTCAGTTTTGTTAGTCCCTTGAATTAGTTTCTAGGTCAGCAAAGCACTAAGAACATTAGAAAAACAAAAGAAAACAACAATGTCAAAAAAGAATCAAAACAAAAACTCCCCAAAAACCCCAAGATCCTAAAAGACTATATCCTTGTTATGCAAGTCTTCCTGCTCACACGTTTCAAGTTAAAGCACCTCCTTTGAAGAACAGAAATGGGATTGCTAAAAGTTAAGTACATGAAAAAGAGAAATCAAGGCTAATGACTGTTTTGCCCAGTGGAAAACTCTCCAAGTTGTATTATTTCAGCTCCTATAAATATCCTAACAGGATTTTCATGCTGCATTGGAAAATTCCACAGCAGCATCTCAGTCTGTTTTATATGTAATTCATCCCCCCCTTTCTTTTATGCTTGGTCATTTTTTATGCACAAACATGATGCACAGTTTACCAAAATATTTGGTAATTGTCTGAGTGAGTCAAACAGTTGTAAAACCTGCATCATGCAAAAGCTCAAGGCAATACTGAATTTTGCCCTTCTCATGATCATTTTTAATGCTGCCTGTATATGCGTAAGTCACAGAGAGCCAGCACGATATAGCAGACAAATGTAAAGCCATTTTTTCTTTTCACTGTATTATTGAAATCCATGAAGCATAAGGAAAAGCAAAAACAGAGAGGAAAGACAAGTCCTTCCCATTTCCATAGCAGCATCAGGCTACAGTTGTATGTTTATTTGTGAAGAATGAAATAAGTTTGTCCAACTGCTTTGTTTATAAGTGCATTTCTTGTTTTTCCTAAACTTAATACAATTTAGGAAAATCCAGAGAAATTATTTAGATGCCTTCCACTTGAAGTACCTTGGCCCTAAAAAGGTATCATAAAAAAGACAAAACCTGGGAGATGATCTCCCTGTGGACTACCTTGGCAGAGTCACCCTCATCTTCATCATCATCCCTACCCCCCATTCAACCAGACACCTACCATCAATGAACAGACAACAGCAGACACACAGGTATGCGTGAGAATCTTGCCTCTCATTCAAAGTTAAATCATTTGCACCCTGTTGGGACACAGACCTTTCAATTCTCTGAGGCCAGACATCAAAGTAGACAAAAAAGATCTTTTTAAAAAATAATTTCCTGGGGCATACTGATACCTGTCTTTTAGAGCTTTGGGCAGGGCTAGGGTATTTTCTAAGTAAGAGGAGTTTCAAAGCGTGCAAGGATAAAGCCATCCTCGTCAATACTTGAGTATTGAATATCTCAGTTACCTCACAGTTAAAAGTTTGCAAGTTGTTTCTGGCTGATACTGAACTGAAAGCTGTCACTGCTTCAAAAGGGTTGCCAGGCACCAGCCTGGATTCAGTTGCTTTCAGATATAATGTCTTTGTCTCCTAAGGTAGGGTCCTACATAAAGGATTTATGAGATGCTGAGGATTAAAACTGTGGAGGATTCAAACAGATCATTGCTAAAATTGAACATATTTTAGAAGGAGTCCTTACCTGTCCTACTTCCAGCATGTAGGAAATTATAAAACTAGGATGCATCCTTTAGCATCTCTGTGCCTTCGTTTCCCTACAGAGGATGGCAGCCAAAATCTTCAGCCACAGTGGTACAGCACAGATTGTGCAGCCTCTCCTTGCCAGCATTCAGGGATACTTCTCAAGGTGACTGCCCTCATTCATACATCTGGGGTTTTCACAATCAGGATCCTGGAACGAAAGCCAACATATTACTGTCAGTGCAATATATTAAAATGCTGATGCTGCAGAAAGAAATAAGGCTAGAAGGTTCTGGATTCACAGACTCATTTAAAAGCAATATAAAATAAGTAGGGAAAATAACTATGTCGTACTGAAGCACAGTGGTGCCCATACTGAGAAAAAAGAGCAACCAGTTTCTTTCTGCTGATTTGGAGAGAGGCTGCCAAGGCATATCCAGTAAATAACTATTGTTCAGAGTCATCTGAACAAGGTTCTCTAAAAGCTGAGTTTGATATACAGGAGAAACACTCAAGTGATCGTTATATAATAATAATTGACTGCAGAGGAATGGACTTTATATGAAAGCTAGGACTGTATTTTGAGTTAGGGAAAGCTTTTTATTCTGTGCACTGAAGCCTTGGGCTTTATTCTATTAGAATTTACTTTTCCAGATGGCTCAGAATGCTGCCGGTCCTTGCAGCCTGTTCAGGGGCCAGGCAAAGGGCAGTGGTGCTGCAGAAACACAAAACAACTCCAAAGTTTCCTGAAAAACATGGCTGGGAGGAGGATGAGAGTAGCTCAAGAGCCAAGTCTGCAAGTAGCTAAAAATGAATCTGAAGAGGGATGCTGTGCCTGTGAAAGTAAGGAAGGAGCATTTGCAAAGCAGTTGAAACAGTTATGGTTTTGTGCTTTGTAGTTAACTTGGTGTTGAAATCAAACACACAGCATTATTTTTAGCTCTTAGAAAACCCGAGCAAAATGCTCCAGGCAGCTGGTATCTCTTCTGTCTTGAGTAAACATTTGGTTTTTGTCAGTTTGATGCTCAATCATCAAAATGTGGAATTTCCTACTTTCCCTTCCCTTTTCTCTTTTCTCGTTTCTCTTTCCTCTTTCCTCTTTCCTTGTCCTTGTCCTTGTCCTTGTCCTTGTCCTCGTCCTTGTCCTTGTCCTCATTCATGTCCTTTCACAACTCTCTGGAGCCTGCAGTTTTTAAGGGGAGGAGCTGCCCTAGAACCATTTCTGAAATCATAGGCGTCTGGGATGGTCAAATGTCTGATGCACCTGATTATTTGTCTGAAAGCTGAGTAGGATTTTCCTTCTCCAGACAAATATTTCTCATAGAAGGTAAAAAAGAGACAGGGAGAAAATAGAGGAGGTCATGCATGGAGTTTTAATTTTGTTTGCCTCCTTGTCCCCACACAGAGCTTCTCAGTCCTAATAGCTGCGCCCATTAAACTGCAGTAATTTATTTGCCCCTTGATGCCAAGGTGAAAAAAGAGGAAGTACAGCTGATTTGTATGTTATTCACATTCATTCCCTGCTCCTTACTGGCCTATTCTAAATAATGTAAAATGAGTCAGTAAATTTGGAGTAGAGCTCAGATCACAAGAGGTTGTTCAGGATGGTGTCACACATACAGATTTCTGGGAAATAGTGTCATCCAAGGTCCATTCTGGACTGTTAACACAATCAAACACTGCCATGGATTGAGGCAGAAGAAATTAAAGAAAGAATTTCTTTCATTGGAACTGATGAGGACTTCTTAGAAAAACTTCTGCAAGTAATGGTGGGCAGAATGTAGGTGTTACATCCTATGCCTTCCTTCATGTAAGAAATGTGAACTATGCATCCTGATGGACTTTAGGATAACTGACATTCTAGCAGGTCATCAGCTACATAACTGATATACAGCTAGATTTTTCAGCCATTTATTTGCACCAAGGTTGAGTCCAGGACATACCACATTTCTGATGCTTCTCACACCTGAGAGTTGGAAGCCTTGTTGCATCTCAGAGTGTCCTATCCTGAGGGTATTCAGCCCATGGCTCCCAATAAAAGGGGCTTTTGCAACTACTACTTTTCTTCCCGGGGTCAGGAATGAGAGGAGAGGAAGTGGAAAGCATTCAGACTGTTGTAGTCTGGGTAAATTTTGCAGTCTTTTCTCCATTTTTCAGTTTGCTAGAACCAGCCAGCAGTACATGTTTGGAACAACAGAAAGAATTGCTGACCTCAGCAGCAAGTAACAAGTTCATTAAGGCACACAAACCTTTTTCTGGGATGGTACAATGTGCTGCTGACTCACATGGGCTGCACAGTCTAATCCTAAATTATTAAGGATGACCCAGATTCTGGCACTCTGGCTTCTGCTGATTAACATCTTACTCTGCAAGCAGTTTAGTCTAGCTTAAGTGGGGCTGCAGCCTCAAATTAATTTTCAGTATAAGGGTGAGAGAATCATGCCTTATAACACTAACCATGGTTCCAATAGATCCAGATAGCAATTATAACAGGCAGCAGAAGGAATGAAAATAAACTTGCTCTGGGTTCAGACCAGTCTGGTAAAAAAAAAGAAAAAAGAGAATGAATTCAAAATCCTTGCTTATATAAATAGCACCTGTTTTGACAAATTTTGTATGCTTATATTTTCTGAATTAGCATGCTTCCAAAGGACCACATTTTTTCAGAACATAAATGACAGCACTGACAAAAAAAATAACTCAGGCTGTTGCTATATATATGTTCATAATCTTTAAGCTTTGCAAGCAAGAAATTGTTGAATTCATCCAGTAATTCTTGCTTGGTCTTCAGCCATAGTACAACACACAAATATCTGCTTATCGGGGCTCTAAAGGCTGTGATCCACAGCACTATTTGTGTACTCCAGAGGTGGATAACAGGTCCAGTGCTGCAGGATCTTCATTAATGACCTAGTCACTGACGAGTTTTCAGACACTGCTGTATCTTTCCTGCAGTGAAAGAATGAGGGAAGTGCAACTGGCCAGCCTGGAGAAGAGACAGTGCAGGGGGTCTTATCAGCATTCATAAATATCTGATGGGAGGGAATGAGGAACAGTCAGAATGATTCTTCTTGTGAGTACTAGTGACAGAACAAAAGGCAAGGAACACAGATTGAAATATAGGAAATCCCCCTAAAACGTATGAAAAAAGTATTTTACTGTGGGGATGGTCAAACACTGGCATAGGTTGCCCAGAGAGGATCTGGAGTCTTCATACTGGGAGATATCCAAAACCTAAGTGTACACAGACCTGAGCAACTCACTACAGATGACCTAGCTTGTGGAGAGGGGTTGCACTAAAGAATTTTCAGAGGTCCCTTCCAACCTCAACTCTTCTGTGACTGTGTGATACTTTTCACTCTACACCAGAAATATTGCAGCAGTATTCTTTCAGGTGATTAGTATTTGCATTTCTGACGTGTCTGCAAATAACAGACACATTTTTTGCTCCTAGTGTTCTAGCTAATAATTCACTAGTGCTCTTTAGGATTTGGGTAGCTTTAACCATATTTAGGCTTTAATGACCAAGAATCAAGATGTCACCTTCTGTGCAGGACAGCACTGAAAGACTCACACTTGGAAATGCCCCAGCAGGGTGGATTTAAACAAGCTTTTTCCCAGTAAGACCATCACAGCAACTCACAAAATGAAGTGATTTAATTGATGGGTGTCTGCCCAGGATTTTCAAAGAGGCTTACAAAACAGGCATCACACTTAGTCTGCAATTTTTTGCAGACACCCATAGCAAGCATTGTAGGTATTTTGATTGCACGCTCCTGAAAATGAGCAGGGCTGAGAACCACACCTCACTGATGCTGAAGCGTAAGGCACAGGAGATGAGGAACACAAGCCCATTTGTGGCACCCAGCTTATTCCCCAAACATCTGAAAACATTTGAAAGTGGTCATGACCTACTTAGAAAAGTGAACAGGCTGGGAAAAACATGTATAAGCAAAATATTTATAAAATTAGGATGAAACATACATAAGTAAAACTTGCAAAAATTCTTTGTAAATCTCCTTACCACTCATTTAAAGTTTTTCTCATTCACTGAAGTCAAGACAAGAACATTACAGATTTCTATTCTATTCAACCAAACCAGATGGGATTCACCCATTGCTAAAATTCCAACTGCCTGAAGTATATTTGCCTCTTCTCTCTAATCCCTCTTTCTCTGATATTAATGCAAGAGTCATTGTGATGGGTAGGCTTGTTATGAAGAACTCAATAGTAATAAAAAAATTCAAAAATTGCTGTTCTTGTATTCCTCTTGTTGTTGAAGAATAAAATTATACTGTAAATTAAATTTGATTTTATGACATTTTGCATGCATATAGATCTTCATGTGAACTCAGGGGAGCATACTTTATTTGAGCTCTGTATTCCTTATACTTTTTAATTAATTTTTCTTTGTAATTCAGAATAAGTTTCTAATGGATTCATGGAACAATATGGGGTCACTTGGGGGTGATTTTAATACCTGCAATTCCCATGGTTATTAATCAAAGACTTTTTAGCCTCTTAGATAAATTATCTGCCTTCTGTTTAGAAGATTGAGATTAAGCATGTGAGAGAAATTGTCCCTACTGACATAAAGAAAAAAGTCATGAAAATACAAAACGCAACACTTTGGATATCTCACAAAACTACAGAATATGCTGCAGATTTTAGATTTTGTTTCATCTAGCTTCATGAAAATAATTTTCTATGAAAACAGCAATGATTCTGAAAAGGGGTGATTTTCATTTACTGCCTATAAATCTCAGAAGCTGTATGAACCAGCAAAACTTTTTTTAGTTGAGGATTTACTGTTTAGAGTGGACAGGTTTTTTTAAAAAAAATCATTATGCCATTTAAGCACCTACGAAAGAAAAAAAGGTGTTCACTTAGTAAGTTTAGTTGGGAATCTAAATTTCCATACCTTTCAACAGTGGTTGTTACATTTTCATCTGCTGAATGCTGAATCATACAAACAGACACAGTTTTTTGTGCTGTTGATTTGATTCCCCTGGACTTCATGGTGTCTAATAACTAGAAAAATCATGGTTGATTTTCTGTTCACTAAAGAAACAAAACAGTTTGTTTTCCATACTTTTTCACTAGATCTAGAACAGTAAAACTGTAATGTCCTCGAGGTATACCAATGACAAAAGAATATACATCTCAATTGATACATTTACTGTGTGTTTATATATGCTAAATTATATATAGCCTAATATCCAATCTCATAGTTCTGCTTATCATTCAACAATGGTTAATCAAGAACTCTCAAAAACCAGAGAATTTAAATTAGCTGTGGGCTTGACTTCAACTTTTCACATACAAGCATCCTCAAGGTGCATGAAAATTCAATGCTTGTCTCTAGCTCACTTCTGACTTTCTGTCAAAATGAAATTAATCACACTTCACAAAACCATTTTAAGTATTTACAACAGCTCTGTTATCATAATATCTAAGTATTTCACAAATTTTCTTCACCTGAAGAAGGACCTGATTTATCAGTTAGCTAACCTGAGACGCAGCTGCCCCCAGGGGACAGCAGTTTCAGCTGTTCAGGTTACATGGGGGGTGTGAAGCAGTTTAGCTGCATCTGTGCATTGATCCAGCTGGGTGGATTCACCTGGACCCTTAACACATCCAGGTGTCTCATCAGGTTTAATCACCTGCTTCCATTGCACTGCTCACAAACTCCAACCTGCTCCCTCAGTCAATGCTGTGCAGCAGGACACTATATTCCTTCAGCTGCATGAAGTAAAGGGTACACTGGCTGTTTGAAGTCATGCAGAATTTCATGAGAGGGCCTGGGCACTGATTTCCTAAATCTGAGGCTGTTGCTCCCTCTGCACCCTGTCTTCCTTCTTGCCACCAACCATACATTACTTGGAAAGAAGCAAGGCAGGAGGGAAGACAAAGCAGCGAGTCAGCAAAAATTATGAGCAAGAAATAAAGCAAAATAAGCAGGTAAACAAACCATAATACATCCTCCAAATATGGGGCCAAAACAGACCTGAGAAACACTTTTCACTTTTCATCCCCCAGAAGCAATTTTTTGGAAAGAGAAAATACCTTGATGAAAGCCGCGTGGAGAAGTCAGAAAATAGACATGGGATGAACAAAACAGTCCTTGGAGACAACTCTCCACAGTAATTTGCAGTGCTCTGTACAGTATTTCTTTCCTATGGAGTGCATTGCACATCACTGCACAAGACTGCATTTCATAAATTGGAAACATCTTCAGAAAAATACATTTAGAGACATCATAGGGTATACAATGCATACTTTGCCTCATCATTGTGATATTATGAATGCTACATATCTTTTCTTCCTGGGAGAATACTTCAGAGGACTCAAAATCTATTCTGCCAACAAAGTAAGGAGATTAGCATAAGTACAAGTTTTCTCCAGGTAGCATAGAATATGTAGGGCATATTTTGCATATTATTGGAAGAAAACTGTCAAAATATATATGATATATACACATGTTTATCTATATGGTAAAAATGGAAGAAGAGAAGACACACAAGCTTCAAGAACATGCATATATCACTGGGTCTTATTAAGGTATATGTATTACTTGTATTCAAAACCTGGGCTTAGCATTTTGCAGAACTGTCTCATTCTGAAATTGAAGCAATTCTTCATTTGCCATGATCCTTTCATGAACTTGTGGGAAACTTTATGACATTAGACATGGCAGGAGCATATTTGTTTAGTAATTAAAATATTAAAATGGTTATTCGGAACATCATTCAAATTTTCTATAATTTAACTCTCAGCTTTATTCAGGAGCACAAGTGGCCAAGTGGCTCAGTCTCAAATGTGAAAGAGAGGGAAGCAGTGTGAGTCAGACCAGATGGCTGCTGACCTTAAGGCAAGATAGAAATGCATGGGAAAGCTTCTGTCAGCTATGCTTCTTCTAGGCACTGTTCCAAAAACTCACCTAGTCCTGGTAATGGAAAAAGTTTTACTTTTTAATATAAATTTAATATCGATATCATTAATATCAAAGAATTTCTACTTTAAAAATAATGTATTTGTTTCTAATAATGTTTCTACTTTTTTTTTGATTGTGTCTTTTAAGGTACATATATTGGATGACAAGAGGAAAAAAGCAATGAAATTTAACTTCTTGAAAAATAGCATTCCAGAGTTTGAGTGCTATGAGAGCATCACCTCTTTTAAAATCACAAACTACAAACAATTATTATCACTCTTCAGGGCTGACTATTGGAACAACACTCTAAAGAGAAAGAACTTTTGTTTAAGCTAAAATTCATACTTTCTTGTTGAAACAACTTTGCAGTTTGAAAGTTCTCATTCTGTACTGTACGAAATTTGTTAATGATAGGAAGTTTTCAAAAGCTGAAACATGACCCTGAAACAACCTGAAATTATCATTATTATTTTCATTTTTCATTGAGAGAATTAGGTATCTACTGAATTTATCCTAATTAAAAGAAATCAGATTTCTAAATTTTGAAATCCTCTGTAAAGTGTCAGTCACTCTCTATCAAAACAAATGCAGTGTCTGATTCAAGGTGTGAGTCTCAAAGACTTTCGAAAACAGTGGGAGATGTTTAAGTCTATCTACTCTGGATTTGATCCACAAAGGCTAAATTTATAGACTATGAGATAAAGTTACTTAGAGGAGACTCCTCTCTGTAGCTGTATAACTTGACCAGCTCCAGTGCTTTGATCTTATAATTGTTTATCCATGACCTAATAGATAAACAGAATGGAACATAATCAGAAAATCATAGATAAGTTGCAGAAATATAAAATAAACTCCTCCTCATTTATTTTCACACAAAAAAATAATTAAAAAAAAGAAGGATAATGAAATTACTTCTATTTTCTTTTTGGGAATCCAGTTGAAGCATTAACTAAGCATGTTAACTTGAATGTGGTAAGAAGGTCTGCAAAGTCTTTTTTACCATTTTGTAATTTTCTGTGGTTTATCTTCCTTTTCAGCAGTTCCTCTAATATTAGCAAGATATATTATTATTCCTGAGAGTGTAATTATGTTGTGTTGTATTCTTTTGAGTGGGTCAAATAACCTTTATATTGCATTTTCAAAGTATTGGTGATGCCTAAGGAGTCTACAATATATACTGCTGACTGGGAAATTGCATTTGTATTTAATTATGCAGAGCTGGGTGGAATTGAGAACATATTGCACAAAATGGCTCTGACTGACTGTTACGTACTTTCTGCAGGTGTTATTATACACCAGGCTAACATAGTTATTTCTGTGTTATATAAAAGTGAAGGAATTCAGCACTGGGGATGTTACATATTTAGAGGTTCACAATTTTGTCGTTTGCTTTACTGGTCATGCAACACCTCTCATTCAGACAGACTATACAAGCTTGCAAAACATCATATAAACCTTGCAGAATCTGATATTTGGTAATGAAAGCCAGGTGTGTTTGCAGAGCTGAGAATTTTAGTGTTTTGTGTTCCCCAAAATATGCTTGACTTCATGGGAGCCCTACTAAGGGGCATCAAATGAGAATCTGGCTTTGTGTGCTCTGTTCCCTGGGAACGTCATGGATTTGTTACATGAAACCTGTAAATCACTTTGATGTTATCTGGACCTGTGTATTCACAGGAACTCTACAGGCTGGTAAAATATTCTTCTGAATCACGTAGAATCCACTTACTGCTCCTGGGCATTGAGTCTGATATTGAGACTGCACCCCACTGTGCCCTGAAACACGTTTTGTGCACCATGGGTGCATATGGGGCCAGAAGAAGGCCACTATCTGTACTTTGATTGCTCTTTCATTATACCTTTACACAGATATACTGACAACTCTTCCCATTTCTGTTTAAAAAACAAACAGAAGCTAGTGAGCACTTACCATGTTTTCCCCCTTTGATATTTGAAGATTGTTTTGATTTGAGAAAATGAGTAAAAATGAGAAGTACTTCAGACCAGTACAGGAAGACTGAGAACTTTTAAGTGCCAGAAGTAATAGATGGCAAATACAATTTGTTGATGGTAATAGCAAAATTGTGAGTTTTAAACAAACAGCAAAAGGAAAGTTATCTTCTAATTGGTAAGAAACTGAGGCATCCTAAACACAAGAAAGATTTTTGAATTGCTGAAAAATAATATTTTTTAGCCCTGAATTCAGTGTTCAGGCACAACATTAGGTTCAACTAAGATGTAGAGATGTATTCCCAGATAAACTTGTTACAAATCAAAGCTAAAATCAAAACTGCATAAGACAGTGGTCCAGATGCTGAGAATATGACATCGTACCAGGCATAGTCTTTCAGGAAAGAGGGCAAAGAATCTGAAGTCTGGGCATCCCACAATACACACAAACACTGGAGTGAAAAATTGGACTGCAAATGACAGAAAATAAAATTACCAGAGAAAAGAGTATAAACTAATTGCACAGAGAAAGAACAAAATTAGGAATTCTTAATCACACCATTAGGTACCAAGAAGGTTGAAAACAAAAGCCTTAGTAAGAAAATTCCCTTCAGGAATTATTTTTCTTTAAAAAATCACTGAAGCATGAAGCACTGCTGAACTTAAGTGGCTACTTGATTTTCTGAACAAAGGAGACATAGGGAGCTATATGGCAAGAGAAAAAGGCAGGAGCAGAAAACAAAGGGATGGAAAGGAAGAAATAACTATAATAATATTTTAACACCTAAAGGCAGCAGCAGAAACTGGGCAGAGATGAACCAGACAGCGAGCATATGCAGAGCAAGAGGCTTTTTAGCCAAAGGCATATCATTTGAATCCTGCTGCAAATTTCTAAACAAGTGACTTTATGCAAAAAGTGCATTGTGTTCTTATCAGGCTCAGAAGATTCTGCTGAATGCTCACTGCTTCAAAAACTTAGCAAAGAGACTCAGATTAAAAAGTTACACAGAGCACCATATCTGCAGATGTGTCCATGCATCTGACTAGGAATAGCTCATCAATTTCTGTGGGTCTGCCTGCTACTGAAAATATAATTTGCAGTGCTGGTGCTTTATGGTGGATCTCAGATCTCTTGTTCTGATTCCTGGTTTTGAAAATTGTTGTTCCTGGCCTTATTTATAAGAGGAGTGCAATGTTTTTTCACAGAGATCTCCCCCTCATGCATACTTGATAAAAATTACTGCAAAAAAAATCCTATTTGACACAAGAGACTAATATTATGTTTAAATCCAGTTTCAAAATACAGGAGAAAGATCTTAAATCTTAGGAAAGTTCAGATGAAAACCTTTTCTTAATTCTTTTTTTCAGTAAAGAACAAAACTTGATGTAATTGTCGAAGTCACATTCTTTAAGTTCTTCATTCCAGATTAAAAAAGTATAGCTTAGAACTTGTCTTGACCCAGGTCTCATTCAAAACTGTGAAAGACAATATAAGACCTTCAAAGGACTCTGTAAACAGGCAGGGCTTCTACCCTTTGGGTCCTGCAGTTAAGCTTTTCTCAAGTAATTTTTGGCTTTCTGGCCAATTAGCAATTGCAGTGAAATCTCTTACATATTTCCATTTTCTCCTTTTTGAACTTTGTGTTTTCCAACACATTCTGAATTAATGAATGAGAATGCCAACTAATTTGTACTACACAGAATCGGTTTCTTAATACTTTAAAATATTTCTCTTTTTTTGGCTACACATTTTATCTTTTTCTCTTTTTTTTTTTTCCCTTTAATGTTATTAGCAGGATTGGGTTTTAGTGGAATCACACAAAATGTTAGTCCAATAACAGAACTGGTTTCTAATTCATACTTTAAAACATTTCTAATTCTGGTCTAGAACAATGACAATTACTCTTGTGCTTGTACAACTTTTGCTGTACTCATTACCACTTACCTCTACCTCCACTCATGTATTTTTCACTTTGTTAGACTTTCCTCCTTTAGGCACCATCCTCATATATCAAAACTCTGTAAGACTTAAGAGTACTACACAACTAATATAAATTAATGTAGCATCTTCTGGAATAAGACTGATTTTTTAGCATGAACCCTTTGGTTTCTTGGTTTCTTTAACACAGAAAATCAAGCCTGAAAGGACTCATCTTTCAGTGTGTGACCCAAATCATTAATTCAAATACATCTATTCAGACAAAATGAATTTATTAAGTAAGGTTTGTTAAAGTCATTACCAATTTTCTTCTCTGCATTCCATCTTTCATTGTTTATTCAATTTCATAAAGAAAAGTAATAGTGCTTTAGTTTCCACAGAATATAGAGATTTGATTTCTAAGTGGGTTCCTGAGAAGTATTTTATTTACAGTAACTCTTCAATACTATTATTAAAATACCAGGTGTCAAAAATGTCCTGTTCAATATCAAAAAGACTGCTCCACTGTCTTTTCATTATATTCTGCTTTTATTTTTGTTCTATATTCACAGAATCACAGGGTGGGTAAAGTTAGAATGGACCACAGTTGGTCACCTGGTCCAACCTCCCTGCTCAGGCAGGGTCATCCCAGAGCACATGGCACAGGATTGTATCCAGATGGTTCTGAAATATCTGCGGTGAGGGGGGCTCCACCACCTCTCTGGGCAGCCTGTTCCAGTGCACAGTCACCCACACAGTGAAGAAATTCCTCCTCATGGTTAGGTGGAACTTTCCATGCCTTGGTTTCTGCCCATTGCGTCTTGTCGTGTTGTTTGGCACCACCAAGGAGAGCCTGGATCCAGCTTCTTGGCACCGTCCCTTGAGATATTTATACACATTTATGACGTCCCTTCTCAGTTGTCTCTTCTTGAGGCTGAACAAGTCCTCAGCCTTTCCTCATAAGAGAGATGCTCCAGACCCTTGATCAACTTTGTAGCCCTCTGCTAGACCTGCTCCAGGAGCTCCAGGTCTCTGCTGTGGAGCCCAGAACTGGACACTGATGTGGACCCATCAGGGCTGAGTAGATCATCATCGACCCACTGGCACCTCAGGATACCTTCGATCCTCTGGGCCACCAGGACACTGCTGGCTCACGGACAGATGCTGCCCACCAGGACCCCCAGGTCCTTCTCTGCAGAGCTGCCTTCCAGCAGGTCAGCCCCAGCCTGTGCTGGTGCATGCAGTTGTTCCTCCCCAGGTATGGGACCCTCCATTTGCTTTTGTGGGATTTCAGAAGGTCCTCCTCTGCGGATCTCTCCAACCTATTATTCTTAAAAGGCTTAATTAATCACTTTTTACTAGTATTATCAATTGTTCTTAATTATTTTTATTAATGTGCTTAATTAATATGCTTTGCATGAAAGCTACCTGCTCACTTACATTTAAATTTGTACAGTGCCTACTCTTGGTTATCTCACAAGTAGAATTGTTCCTACAATTGCACATGGTGAAGAGACCAGCAGGGCAGGCACCCCAATGTGCCTTGTTCCAGTAGGAGTCTATTTGAGCTAAGTAAGAGGTTAGGCCATGGGAATGACAGGAGAGCAGCTCTGCTTCTGAACACATTCAGGCTTGGCCCTCTCTCATGTGGGATGTCTTCTCATTAGTGTCAATTACAAAGGGCAAACATTTGTCTGTGTTAAAATGAAATGTAATGAAAGTATTAATGTACTTTACATTATTTACTAAGGAGCCTTTGCTGGTGAGAAATTAAAGTTATTTTTAACCTGAGCCAAACAAACAAACTAGCTTTCAATATTTCATCCTAAGGCCTCAGGGCATGAAAAATACCTCCACCCTCTTCCCCCAAAAAAACTACTTTCTAGAGCAATCTTTAAGTTCTCTAATAGTGTTCTGAAAAGAGGATGTAATCAGGAAAAAAATCTCTATTTCTCTGAAAAGAAAGAAGTCAAAAAGAAAGGAGGATACACACAGCATCTACAATGGATTGTGTCATTTGCCTGGTACCTCCTTATCTTCTTATGAATAGAATTCACAAGTGAAAGCCACTTCTATTGGAATGTGAGTATCAATGTCAGTTCATGGGATCCAACTTCAGCAGAATTTCCTTGTGGTGTTGCTGTAAATAGCTTGTGTTGATTGGGCTTGTTGTGTTTTGAATTTTCTGTTGTCTGAGTCAATTACAAGTTGGAAGCATAGGACAAAGTAATGCATGTGAACTACTGAATTAGCTGGAGTTTCATTGTTCTTGAGCCACAAAGCCAGAATCTGGTTTTCTTTTCACATGGAAGGATCCTGCAGGGAATACTTACTACACAGTACACTGTGGCTCCAGCTTCACAGGGAAAAGGAGGAGAGATGCCTTGACACTTTTAAACACAGAGCTCACCTCTGTTGGATCATGGAAGAGGACTCAAACTGCAGATTTAAACTGCTATGTACAAAGTGAGCCAGCAAATTGCAGAACTTCACAACTGGGAGATTGAAATACATCCCGAAAGACAGTCATGCTTTTTATTCATGTTATACAGCAGCTTCCTTGTGATGCCTTAAATGGCTACTTAGAAACAGAGACTAGACAGAAATAAAGGAATAAAGGAGGTATTTATGTGAAAGGCCTTCAGAGGTACACTCTGGACTCCAGAGGGTCCTGCCTCAGTGGATCCCAAAAATGGGTGACAGGTCACGAGTTCTTCACACTTTGATATCAGCATAAATTCACCAACCAGAACCAAGCCAATGATGGAATTTCCCCAAGCTTGCCTCTCTCTCCCCAAGATGATGGCTTACAGTTCTTGATCTGGGTGTCCTTGGAGAGTAAGTTAGACTTTGTTACGTCTATCTTAGCATAAGAGAACAGCACTTAACAAGCTACAGGAAACTTCAGAGTTACACTAGCAGTACAGGATTTGAAAAATATAAAAGTTAAAACCTAAGGCATCACTTGTACGATGGTAATATTTGGTAAAGGCACTGATTTGCTCACATATGAAAACAATTTCTGTTACCATGTAAGCACACAGGAATTTTTGCATTGACTTGGATGGTACAGGCTGATGATCTGTATGAATTGCTTCAGCCTAAGGAAGAAACTTCAGGCAATGGTGAAAATAACGTTCTGAACTCATATCCTTGTTTAAAAACTGACCCTAAGTATAAAATATAAAAAACCCCACTTTATGGTATAAGCCATTAAGCTGAGGCTGATGATTAGTGTGAGAAGTTGCCTTACTATTCTTTTTTCTTTACTAAACAATACTTTCGGTTTTGTCATCATCACATAGGGTGATGATACATCAGTTTAGAATATGGAATACCTCCATATCAGCACATGCTGAACTTTGGATTTTTTTTTTGTCTGAGTGACGACTTATTTCTCTTAGGAATCAAAAAAAGGCATTTATTTGAAACTGTAGTAAGTTCCCTATTGCTGAAGGCAAAAAGAACATATTGGCAAAATATTTTTCACAAATGTGAGCAGTTCTAAAATAAAATGTCAGCTCTTGGAACAAGATAAGTATTCCAGTAATGTTAATATCTTTTGTTATATATTTATTTTCTTTTAGCACTCAAAGATTTATTAACCTCTACAAGCTTTCTCAGAGCATGAAAGTATCTCACATCAAATCTCTACCCACTGAGACTAGTCAAAATACCCTTTCTAGCTAAGACTCACCACAAACAAAAAGACCCACAAATGTGATATATTTACCTTTAACTGTCAGTTATTCTTCCATCAATAAATTAAATCATATTTATCCCTATTGTTATATCTTTGTGGGTTCTCTCTTATCCTTTTATGTTTGTTTGTTGTTTCATTTCAGCTACGCAGGAAAAGCTTATTCCAGTCTTCTTCTGAGAAAAGTTCTTGGTTTCTGGAACTCTGCTCATTACACCTACACCTCTGTTGTGATAAAGCATTTGCCTCCATAGAATCCCCTTATCCTCATGTTCCACAATTATCATCTCACAGTTCTGGGAGGCAACTTTTCTAAGACCAAATCTCTGTGTTACCTCTGAAGCTGGGGCTTATAAACTGGGTCTTGGCTCTAAGCTCTCTCCTGTGAATGCTTCAAGTCAGTGCAATGTATGATCCCACCATTCACAGGCTCTCTTCCTCTGTCTGTCTTACTATTTAATATAAAATATTCTAGGCTTTGTGTGGAGTGCACCTTCCTTCTTTAAAAATGACCTTCCTTATTTAAAAACAAAACAAATTAAGACCTCTTTTTTACATGCTTTGTCTCATAATTTTTCTCTACCTGTATAACTATTTGATACAAATTTATTTTGTATCAGATTTTTACATTCTGTCTTCTACATTACTTACTGCCTTACTGCATTTTTGGGGGGAGGTCTTGGGGGTTTTTTGGGGGGGCATGGGGTGTGCTTAGTGTGTTAATTAAGAATTACTTCAATTTGTTTGAAAAACAACACCTTTCCCTCACATAGATCTCCAGTGAAACTTAATGGTCACCTCCAAACAATATAGAAAGGATCTGTAACAGTCCTGGATTTGTTTCCTTTTCCCTGAATTCTGCTTCAGATCCTGCTTTAATTTCTTCTGACCATTTTTATTCCTAAGGGCGTCCTAATTATTTCTTCCATCCTTACACGCCAGAGTTATGATCTCACAGCTTTCATCCTTGGTTTTATTCATTCAGATATAATCAGTTAGCTCACATTCAAGAATTTGTAACTTTCTCATAGTCAAAGAAGAAAATGTTTATGAATGTAGATATTTCCTTTTTTTTTTTTTTT
>VZRF01004267.1:903895-1108282 GCA_013396875.1 Vireo altiloquus
TTTTTTTTTTTTTTTTTGAACAAGGTATATTTTTCTAGATCTGTGTCCCTGGATGCAGTAGGATCAATAAAAAAGATGCTTTTACTCTGTCAAATGTTTCCACATTCTTTTCCTGGCTCTTTCTCCCTTTACTTTTCACTCTTATGTTTTTCTCTTTTCCTTATACCACCTCTATGATAGTACTTTTGGAATGCTGACACAAATTTAGCAAGAAAATTCAATTAGCAGGAGCTGCACTTATTAGTGAATAAAAGTTATTCCACTGTAAAGAAAGAAATAATTCTTTTGTTCAATTTCATCAGGAAAGGTGCAGGCATACCTTGAAAATTGTATTAAAATCTGATTTATACAGAATATATGTAAGGTGAAAGCACTTTGTTAGTGCTACAAATTCTTCTTGAACCATGTGTTGTTTTGTTTTTTTTTTCTTTCCTACTTATGTTCATGAACAAAAATAAACCTACAAGCCAAACTCGACTTTGCAATTGCATGCATTATCTTTATGTAGAATGGTCACATTTGAACTAACTTAACAATTTTAACTAAATATGTTGGCAAGTAGGATTTCAGCTTGATCATGCTTGTATTGCTGTAGAAATAGATAACCAAAATGAAATCCAGCTCACATTTGAAAATAGGCTGTCTCTTTAGAAAAGAGAAATTAAATTATTAAAATCTATTTGTGCAACTGTAGAAGGTTGAGAAAAATTTCAATAATCATTGCTTTCTATTTATCAAGAACACAATATTTCCATAAACTTAGAGTGAATAAAAACCTCTGTGTTAAATCCAGAATAAATAAACTATCTGAACTTAAAAGGTTCTGAAGTAAGAGTTATTTCAATTTAATAGTTTTATGCTGATCTCTGAGTACTCAGGGGTTTAGTACTTTGAAACAGAATTGGCATAACAATCAGTGAAGTGAATGATGTCATTTCCCAGAAGGCCAATTCAGGTTCTCCTTTTCCAGACAGATATTGTATGCTCAAACTTTGTTCTTTATTAAACAGAGATATGTAAACCTCAAGAAGATATTAATTTCCAGCCTTCAAATAGAGTTAATACTTGAATTTCATAATTCTAAGGTTAAATCTTCTCTATCAGTCTGATCTGGTTGAGCAGAGAAGGTAAAAAGGACAATTAAAACTCCCCTATAATCTCCTACCTACTCCAACATTTTTCTTTGGCTTTATTCATCTATTCTCTCTCCTTTCATTTAAATTTCTCTTTTGTTCTGTTTATGACCATTCTGGTTTTCAGAGAGATTCCTGGACCTTGCAGCTGTTCTTTGGCTGTAGTGATATAGAAAGGTAATTTTGAAGAATTTTCTTGGTAAATTTCATCATTTTCTCCTTCTCTGAAACACTGTTGACAAATAAGAGATTTAAGGTTTAACATTAGTTGACGACTCTTCTTAGTTGAGGTACAAGAACAGTGAAGACACTTCAGATTGTGTTGTTCTGTATGTCAAATTAAATATTAAATACAGAAGTATATGTGTCCAAATCAAGAATTCAAAGAATGATTTAACTGTTTTAATTCTCTTTCAAAGGATCTCAGATCACTGCAGCGAAGACTTACACATAGATGCTAGGTTATGCTATCCCTTTGTATGATCTATATAAGATGTAAAATATGTGGTGAAAATAAATGAATAATTAAAAAGCTTTATTGCCATAGTGCTTGTAATTGGTTTGATTTCTTTAATTTATTTGGTGCTAATTTGGTTTCCTTTATCTTGTCCTCCTTGGCCTGGATCATTTCCACTTCACGTTAGTTTGTGCACCTTAAGATTTTCTTCCAACAGCAGTTGCATGAATCATGCTTTGGAGGTACCTGCTTTTTCCTTTAGCTGTTGAGGTAGCCAAGGCAACTCACTTAACCTAGGTGAAACTCCATCTATCCATAAAAAGACCATTGCCCAGCTGTGTAGTGCTATCACTTGCTGCTCAGGAAAACAAAAATTGTATGCTGGGACTACGACTAGGTCTGTTCCTAGGGTAAGCACTCATTTCTAGGAAAACTTCTTTCTAGAGTGAATGCATTTATACATGAAAATATCTGCACGACTTGTCCCCTGGACATGGGGTAACCACTACAGAAGTACACCTTCCCTGCCAAAAAGGTAAAGGCTTTATTGAAGTCTGGCGAGGCTCTCAGAAAGACAAGAGTCTTAGCACTTTTTCCATATTTTACTTTGTGTTTGAAGAAACCACAGTGAGGGGGTGACACAGAAATGCAGACTTGCCCACACACCCACTCACATGGAAGGGGTGTCAGCTTTGGGGGTGTTTGCACCGAATGGACTGACTGCCAACCACTACACTGAGAAAAATATTCTGCAGATGAAATTGCTTTGGTAGTTTGAGCCGTGTGCATTCAAATACAGAAATATAAGAATGAGGCCATTGTTGATGCTTGTAATTATTATCTATGCTATGTAACATCGTATGGTCATAAAATAACCAGTGGTTGCAGGCCTCTCCTCTCTGTCTTTTAGCTAATTGCCGTGTTAATGAATTGTTGGCATGTGATTGTGAGGAAAGTGTCAGTGATTACACAGCAGAAAAGTGAAAATTGCAACAGTGAGCATGATAAGTGATGCCAAGCTCTAGGTAGACGTCTTGACAACCTTTTGTAGCACTCATTTAAATTTCAATTGTCTCTTTTTTATGCATAGCTAGGATTGGAATATTGAATTCATATAAACTCTTAATATAAAATTCTAGCCTTTTATTATGAGATTATTTATTTTAGTACCAGAGTTTTCCTTTAATAATTTATAAAGGGACAAACAGCTCCTTGTGAGGTTGAGAGCTGGGTTGTCTTTATAGATAAAGCCAGGGAAGTAGAGGCAATTCAGAGGAATAAAGCTATGCAGCAACTTAGCACTAGAGCAGGTTCGTTTTCAACTAGCACATCTTAATTTCACATTGAGCCTAGTGTAAACTCCCTGTGCTGCTGATCCCTGGGTAAATGTGCATCTTGAAACACAGGTCTAGCAAACAGGGACCCACATTTGGAATTCTGACAGTGCGTGTTCAAGCTGCAGTGGGGTCCTTTCTCTAGATCTGACCCCACGTAACCTCTGATCTAAAGGTAAATGTTCGAAGATATGATGGCCCCTTCTCACTGCTACTGGGAAAATCAGCTGGGTGGCAGGCTAACGTGAGGACAAAGGACCAAGCTCTGTAAGAATGTCAATGCTATCCATTTCCGTCACCGTGTTTATGGAACGACACCAGGAAAACCCCATGGGGCATTATTTGGTACCACCCTTGGAAGGACACTACAAGGCAAAGGCCCAGTGAACATACCTTTGGATGATAAGTTACCTAGAAGGAGTTAAAAATATACACAGAGTTTTGCAAATCAGTTGGAAAAAACCTGCTTTCCCAAGATTTCATTTGAGCTAGTGATTTCTGTTTATGGCAAAATAAGAATAAGTTATGAACTACATACGTTCTTTATAAAATTTTGAGAATTTAGTATCTGCAAGAGGATGTTATGGTGAACTGAACTTTTAAACAGGGAAGAGATCTTTGCTCCTACATTTTCAAAAGGAAAAGAAAGCGAGAGATTTATTTCATTTTTATTGGAAATAAAATTAAATTTATTATTTTTTCTGGCTCTATATAACTCTACAATACAATAAAGAATAAAAACTTATTTCAAACCACACTTTAAGTTTTATTTTTAATGGTTGTTCTCTTTATATTTTCCTCTCATGAAATATTACTGAATAATAAAGCTCCAGATCTCAGCATTAAATTGCAACTGAACTATAGTTATTATAGTGAAACCATTGTAATTATTCTTAGTTTATTAAAACTATAGTAAATCAGTCCTAATAATAGTAAGACTACAGTAATCATATTGAATAATAGCTGCAAGTTATTATATCTATATTTAATATACTATTATAATAATTACAGTTCAACTATATGGTTTTATTTAACACAAAACCTAAATTTACCATGGCAATTTTATTCAAGTTTCTTCCTCTACATATTTCCTAGAATATAATAAGTATAACTTCTGATGTGAACTACAAAAGCTTTATAACTATTTTTTAAAACTGTCACTAAAATGACTGGTAATTAAACAATATAATTTAAAATTAATAAATTTGAGGTTTTATGAATGAAAAAATCTCTCTTTTATTGGAGTACAAGAAATTTTTGCAACACGATGAGAATAATTTGTGAGACTGGAAGAGAAAGTAAATTATATATTTGAAAGAATTTTATGGATTTGTTTTCTTTAAAATTCTCCAAATATTTTTTTAAGTGTCAGACAGGCAATACAGTCTGTTTAACTATACTGTCTTGTTTTAGTAATACAAATGTTACAAATATTGAGACTGGACAGAAAAGGCATAGGTTCTGCATGTGCCCATGTACCCAAGAGTTTGTACACTCATACAAGAATACTGCAATTCCTGTGCTTTAATGGGAATATAACAGGGCAATTTCACTTATTTTAAGAGCTGGATGTGTCTCTATGTTAGGTATTCCAGTTTCACACATTCAGAGTGTCATGACTCTCTGTAGGGCTATTTGTTTTCTCATATTTAGCTTGCATATTCTTACAGTTCTTGCCAGAAGCCCACTGGCATTACTTTTGTGCATCCCACACTTTCTTCTCCAATATTTCTTGTGTGTTACCCATTACAGGTTATTATTCAGAATATTTTGTATCCGTAATGACCTGCCTTCTGATCAGACAAAAACTTGTCTCCCAGTCTATGGGTATCTCTTGCAATTTTCAAGCTGGGGATGTAGAAAACGGTAAGTTCATCGCCACCTTTCTGTGTGGGATTCACAAGAATGTCTGCCCACAGCCTGCCTCCCACAGGCCTGCTTAAGCTATCAGGTCTGTACAGGTCATCCCCACCTGAGCTCGGAGCGTTAAACATAAAAGCAAGAAAGATTTTTTAAATTCCTGGGCTAAAATCAGATTATTTGTGAGGTCTCCCTTCTGAAGATGGATGGGATAAACAAGAAAATAAAGAAGGAAGAAGTGCACACAAATGCCTAAGCATGGGCCATTCATATCCTATGGGATGAAGGCAAGACCCTTTCTTGAAGTAAGACACATCAGACCTAAACCTATTTTACCTGAATGTTTTAGTTAAATCAGGAAGAATAGGGTATTTGTCAATGTCTTTAATCTCTTCCACATACAAAAATTACACAGCCAGCATGATAGCCTTTCTTCATGTAAAGAGGGAACTTATGCTACAATAAAAGGGAAAACAGTTTAAGAATCCCCAACACAAGAAAAGGAATTTTAAGATTAGGCAGTCATCAGATTAATTAAAGATTTATTTTTCAAGCTGAGACAAGCAGTGAGACAATACGGTCAATCATATGCAATCACAATCCAAATCACTTCCAGAAAACCTCAGTCTAGTACAAACTAAAGTTCCTGAATTATCTCCAGTTCAGCAAAATGTAGTAAAAATAAATTTCAGAACATCTCCCACAAACCTTTAAAGTGAAATCTATGTGAAAACAACTTACTCTTGAAAAAGTTTTTTTTCCTATCACTTTATGAGAAAGAAAATGCATCATTTGCTAGATAGGAAAAGTTTTGTAGCTCAAAGATTCCTGGGTGTCTGAAAATACTTGTCATCTGGGGAAACAATAAATAAAATAATATGAACTGATAGATATATTTAACAAAAAAATTTAAATATAATGTATTCATATCCTGATTTGTCTGTCATTCAAGTTCTCTTAGTTTAAATAACGAGTTGAATGTTTTTTTACTTAGCAGAGAAAAACCAATTTTTTGTATTTACCAAATAATGAAATTTTTAGTCAGTAGCTAGATGTACGTGATAAACAGCTACTGGTTAGAAATGTATGCACATGCAAAGGTAATCAATGTCAGCACAATGGGAAAGAAGAACAAGGAATGGAGCTGTAGGGAGTTCTGTCTCGCAAAAAAGCAAGATGAAAATATGTCTATGAACAGTTTGAGTGATCCAGTGAGAAAGAGTTCACTCTGCCATGACAAAAGAAATCACAGGGGAACATGATGCTTGCCAGCACAAAGAAATCTAGCAACAGGCAGGAGGTGAAAGTCAAGAACCAATATGTACGAGGGGCCTAAAATAAATTTAATTCAGAAAGCGACAGAAAACTTTCCCCTAGAGACCTTTGCTTTACGTTATCACAGAACAAGCAGAAACACAACTGAAGGGGTTATTGCTGTGTCTGCCAGCTGGAGGCCAGTTACTAGAGCAGATTTAATCATTAAACAGGATCCTCCACCCATTGACAGGCTCTGACGGACCAAATTCTAAAAAAACTCCTTTTGATTGTGTGTTCACGGCTGCAGCTCTGCAAGATCAGCAAGCTGCATGGGATAATATGATGAAGATGACTTATTTATTATTTAGGCTTCAGCAGCAGATGTAACCCTCCCCAGAGACAAAAAGCCCTTTCTGCACAGGTCTCTAGAAGCACACAAGGTCTCTGGGCAGGCCCTGAGAAGCACACAGGCGATGAGAGGTCAACAGCCATCATCAGCATGGGCTCGTTCATGGCACAGATACAAAACTACACACACAAAAACAGAGATGCAGCTTTGTAAACACAGGTTCATTAAAGGATGGCAATGTGAGCAGGTGCCCTCAACTGTGATAAATGTGCAGGAGTTTGTTGCTTCCAGCATGCTTCCTTTCCCTTCCACCTCTGCAGTGTGTGATCAGTGTTTGACACCTGATACCCTTGGAGCACAGGCAGAGCCTGTTATTCTTCCAAGTGTGCCAGAAGTATCCAACCCCTGCCCAAGCCAGCAGCATTAACTTGCCTGAGATCCTTATTAAAATGGCAGTGCATGAGGAATGCTGACATTTGTGATGGGTATCCTTGAAGGCCCCAGTGGTAGGGAGTCGAGTGGCTCTGGCCTGGCATTGTCCTTCCAGCAGAGTAAGAGCAGTGCTTGAATAGTGTTCCTACCTTCCTGGGCTGCTGTGCCAAGGCACTAGTGATATGCACAGCAGTCCTCCTTTCTGAATTTGGGAAGGTCTCAGACACAGGTAGGTGAGTGAGCAGTAAGTCGCTGTCCATTTTACAAAATATTTGATATTCTACTCCACCTCTCTGAAAAACAGGTTGAACTAAATGTGCAAGGCCTTCATTTACCTCTTATTTTACTGAACATGTTAAAGAATAGCAGCACTCATCATGGCATGAAGAAAGCAAAGAAAATGGACTGGGATAACTGGAAATACCCCTATTACTTCAACATTTCAGTTTCCAGAAAATTTCTCTCAGCCAGTGGCCATCCACACAGGCAGCAGGAGGGAGGAAAAAACTGATTTTCCAGCTTCAAAATGACCAAATGTCAGCAATAAATCGTGTTACTCTTTCTTAAATAAAAAAAAATAAAAAAGGACAAAAAGAAGAAACAAAAAAGATTTTACAGCGCATCTTGGGTATCATATTTTCTAGAAAGCTTTTGAAAATGTTTTATCTCATCAGTGTTAGCAGTCAAGTCTTTTTACATGAGAATGTAACAACGGCTGTTCTGGGTTAGATGAAGGGTTTATCTAACCCAGGTATCTTGTGTTTAACAGTGGCCAATAGCAAACGCCTAGGGAGGAATATAAGAGCAAGACACACAGCTATGCTCCCTGGGTATATGCTTTCAGCCACCAGAAATCCACAGCTCAGGGACATCCCAACCCAGAGATGCTATCTCTATGTTTAGTAGCCTCTGATAGATTTTCTTCCATGAATTTGTCTGATAGCTTTCTGAACCACTGTCAGCTTCTGGCACTTCAGTACCAGCAAAGCAGTAGAGCAAAGGGGAAACCAGATGTGGAAACCATTTTGGAAAAAGGCTCTTCTTATCAGAGACAAGAATCTGAAGATTAACAGCGACAGTCTCATTTTCAAAACAACAGTTTTGAACTTAATAATTTGTGAGCTGCCCCAGAATCCTTGGTCACCACATGGGATTCCTGGGAACAGAAGTCTTCGGGACTGAATCAACAGATAACATATAACCAGTATTGTAACTGAGTCACAAGCAAGATTAACAGTGAAAAAACAAAAAACACAGGAGGCCAAATTGATTCATTTGGAAAGCAGAGGGATTTTTTGAGAAAAAACATTTTTCCCTGAAATTTCATAGGGAACAGAGTGCATTTAAGGTAAATACACATTTATATGGCCACCAAGTTCTATACTAAAGTTATGACTTCTGATAATTGAGTATCTGGGTTCTTAATATTCAACAGCTGTATCACAAACCATTTTCTTTCATGCTGAGAAAAATGTTTTTAAATAAAGTATTCATTAGGTAAAACTTGCCTTCTACAAAGGGACTACATCAAGCCAAATTCATCCTTCAAGTAAAACCTTGAACCTTTGAAGAAGAGAATTAAGAAATATTTAAATACAGTTAAATGCTTGTGCACAATTTTTCTGGCATACACAAGAATGCTCAGATAAGTCTCCTAAACCACAGTGCACAGTCTAACATCACCATCAGTGCTGTCTCTCAAATATAATATACCTATTGGTCTCTATAAATAGCTTTTCCTTTTCCTTGGAGTGCTGAAATCTAAATATTTTTATAACCAATGCACAGGTACAAGAAGTTCTAAATGGCTAACAGAGAATTATAATTCTCTTTTTACCCATAAATCAAATAACCAAAAAAAATCAACAACATTCCATAGGAAACCAAGAATACAAATCTTGTAATGTTGAGCACCTGTATATAAAGTCCCTAGAAATTTGTTTGCTTTGGAAAAGATAGAGTTAGAATTAGACCAGGAGAACCAGCAAACATATTTCTAAAATGTGAATCAAGCAAAGAAAGAAATAAGCCAGCAAGCCAAGGGGAGCACAGGAAACCCAAATATCCCCATATCACATCCAAAAAATAAATAATTCAGTTGAACCCCACCATGTCATTTTCTCAGTGGATTTAGTGATCTCCCATGCAATAACATGCCACAGTACATTTTGAGCTGCATCAAAATTAACAGTCAGCCACTTTATGAAATATTATCTTTGTTAGCTTTACCACTAACAAAAATACACTTTCAATTCTTCACATTCACATAGCACATCTATTAAAGCAATCTGGGAAATTAGTTTGAGATAAACTGTACAGCAATTTTATTCATAGCCTCCCTGTATCTCACACTGTTAATCTGCATCACAGCTCACTAAATAGTGCCTAATGTTTATTGCATTTAACTGAATGTATACGATTCTGACGGTACGCCAGGGACCGATTATCATAATTATACATGTTTCTATGGAAACCCACAAGTCTATCAGTTTTGATTCATTATATTGTTATACCTTCTAGCACTTTCTAATTATTAGGTGCCCATAAAAAAGTCTCAGTCTTGCTGTTACTATAGAAATGAGCTATAGACAGGCCTCAATTGTTAACCCTTACAGGTCAGGAATGGGAAAAAAAAAAAAAACCAGGAACATAGCACAGGATAGAGGGTACCTGTTTTAATAGGATAAAATATAAACTACTTTAATCTGCAGCCTTAACTTTCTTTAAGGGCTTCACTAAACTTTCTCATTTGTTTGAAAAAAAAAAGTCCAGTTAGAAAAACAGGGAAAACAACTTGGCTGTTTGCCACACAGTCCTAGCTATGGGATGTTATGCTCTGCAAATGCCCCTTAGTGAGAATATAAGATTCCTTTGAAAGATACAAGTGTCATTAACAGACTGTACATAACACTGTAATGTTTGGTCATTAGAAAGGTGTAAAAAGTCTGTTGAACTAAACAGGAATATTTGTACTCTTCTCAGTGGTCTTCAGTCTAAAACTGGCCTGATGTACCACAGGACGACTGAGTGGAGGTTTGGTTTCAATGCTGGAATTACAACTGAGTTCAGTGGGAAATCACAGGAAGCCAAGATTTCCTCTGGTGACTTCCATAAAGGAAGAATAATCCAGGAGAAAATTAGTCATGATGAAAGTAATGAAAACATTCTATTTTGATATGGTTATATTAGTCTAAGTTAATGCTATTGCTTACTTTGACATATATACCCATTTTCCTCCTCGTCCTGTATCTTCTGTCATAGCTCAATGAAACCTGAAAGGGACTGAGTGGTTTCCCTGTTTCCCTAATACTCCTATTACAGTTTTCAACTAGAAGCGCTTTTTATTTTAGATCAGCAAAGCTCTCCCAAAGTGAGAGCTTCTCCTTCACACTGCATATCTATTTATTTTGGAAATCAACACACCATTCAATAACCTGAGAACAGGCCTGATTGCTATGCTAATAGTATTCAAAAATATGTCAACACCAATTGAAACAAGTAAACTAGGATTAATTCATAAAGTCAATAATAAAAGAGAAGGGGAAACATTCATACTTTTGCTTCTTTAGCTGAAATTTCACCTTGCAAGTTTCTGTCTTCTCAGAGAAATGGCCACAACAGAACTCATATGAGATTTCAGCTAATACCTCACTTTTCCTATCTGGAGGTGGTTTATGGGGTATAGTTAGAAAGAAAAAGGAAAAAGAAAGAAAGCAGAGAAATCTTATCACTGCATATCTATGTAATTGTGCAATGGTCATGGCAAAACACTTCTTAGCTCTAAGTTTTGTACTTTTTATTCTGAGCTGGGGAAAAAGCTGAGAATTTAAAATATATTCCCATGTTTTAAAAGACTCACATTGTGTAATTAGCTGTAATCTACATATTCAGTTCTAAATCAGACTTCCACAACTTCCAGTCAATTAGAGCTAAATGACATTACATACAACAATGAATGAGATGTACATTTGCATTTATATGTAAGAACTAGCATCAGAGAAAGTGAACAGAGTGCCACTCTACATAAAGGTCTCAGATATATACTATATTTTCAAGGACCCTTCTGTTCTACTCTTATTTTACTATTGCCAGGGAGAAACTAGATTTGCTGCAAAACAAGCTAAGCAGCTAAAGAGAAAATTTAATCAGATGATTTTAAAAACCCACTAATTGGTATATTAATATGTAATTTATAAGGTATAATGTGTTCAGATAGATTAAAATAAAAATCAGACAGCAGAGAATATGAATATTTACGCAGTTTAGCATTTCCAAATAATATGACAACGCACAGGGGCAGATCCTCAGCTATGTTCAATGGAGCTTTGCCAATTTACACAAGCTGAAGACCTTGCATAATATCTACCTTTTCTACTCAGTTACTCAGTTGCTCATGGCTATGCTGTGTAATTGTCACAAGCTCCAGGTTACAGCAGCATGGCAGCGTGTCCAGCAGCGTGTCCAGCAGCGTGTCCAGCAGTGTGTCCTGCAGTGTGTCCAGCAGTGTGTCCTGCAGTGCGTCCAGCAGCGTGTCCAGCAGCGTGTCCAGCAGTGTGCTGATGTGGGCAGTGAACATGGCTGGGGGTTTGAGCCACTCACATCCCCCAGCAGGCCCATTTTTGTAAGCCGACATGATCATTCCTTTCCCATCTGCTTTAAGGTGAATTACAGTCCTTCAAATAAATTTACAGAATTTGAGGAGCACTTCCATCTTGCAGGGGATATTGGACCTCACGTGGTGTTCTTAGTGACGCTGCCTTTGTGACAATGGGGCACCACATTATTGCTCTGGACATACAGTCAGGTCCCACCAGCCTTCATTTTCAGACATTTAGTGTGCTGGAAATTAGTCCATTAAAATTAACTCGTATAAATAAATTAATTAATTAATCAATCAATTAATGAATTATCTAATTAGTTATTAGCTATTAGGTAATTCATTATTCAATTACTCAGCATTTATTAGAAACAGAGTCTACTGCTACAAGATTATATTTGTTACCTGATATATAACTTTTTTAACATATCTCTAATATTATTTCATAAGCCACTGAAAAAAGCCTCTACCTAGTTATTTCTGTTCCGTCTAAATATCAGATTCTTCTAAGAAATATAAAAGCTGTTCTCCCATTTACATGAATGAAGAATGTGTAATAGCCAATACATCTCTGACACCAAAGAGACAACTCATATCATTGCTGCTTAAAACAGTATTTTTGTGCCATCACAAATTAAAAGAAAATGTCTAGAATCTATGTAACAACTTGTGTTTTATGAGACTTTCATGATTTCAAAATATTTCCTACATAATTAAAGAGAAACACTGTAAAATTGGTACATATACAGGTACAAGAACAAAGTAAGGGGAAAAATCAAGGGTAGAAACAAATTGGATAGATTAGTCATAAATGTTAGATTATCACAGCCACTGAGAATTACGCAGAACCTCTTGACAGCATATTTACTCTTTTCCAAAGGTGTTGTGTTTAGAGACACAAAGTTTGAAGCTGTTTTTTGAAGTTAGCTGAGGCTAGCTAAAGCTACTTATCTGAAATTGCTTTAGCAAAGGTTTTTGCTTATGAATATGTAGGCTGTTTTGTACAAAGTACTTTACCAACTGCAGGAATATTAGTATGAGCATACTCCCATCACTTCAAGTCTTTAGCTTCAGTAGCCAGTTGAATTGGTTTTGTACTGCAAACTCCTCAGGGCAGGAACCTTGTCTGCTGTGATGTCATGTCACAGGATAAGGACCTTCCCTTATCAGCTGCATTGAATAGAACTCTGGAGATGATACAGACCTGTGGAGGGGTTTTTATTTGCTTGGTTCACATTTTTATTTTATTTTATTTTATTTTAGTTTAGTTTAGTTTAGTTTAGTTTAGTTTAGTTTAGTTTAGTTTTATTACTGTCTGGGTTGTTATTCAAAAATTGATTTAGAGAAGCTACTGTTCAAAGTTCAAAAAATTATTTTCTCCTTAGCTACATGGATTCAGTTCATCTATTATTTTACACCATTTATTATTTGAAAGGATTTAATAATCAAAGGATGGAAAAGTTCAGCTAAAGTGTGAAGTCCTCTCCCACAAAAAGATATTTGGATATGAAATTAATATTTAAATTTCACCTTATCTAAATCTTCTGATATGTCTGATTAAATCATAAGTAATTTTTATTTTTCTATGGACAGCTGTTGTCTTGACCTGAAGTCTTGGAACATGAAAGTTTTCCTACTATTGACCCTACAGCTTGGCTGAATACCTAACTGCAGCTTCAATGTCTTTGTCAACAAATTCTTTAATTCTGCCAGTTTTTGGATAACTCTGAGATCCTCTTCAAATTTATATTATGGCAGTACAAAGCAAAAGAAATTCAGCTGTTAACTACATGGACTGTAAGTGGGATTTTTAAACCCATGAGATTTTCCTAAACATATTCATTATATAAATGCCAGTATTTATATAAGTTTATATTAGGAGTTTTCATGGAAAGTGTGTGATTTTTTTACTTAGAATTACAGTGCATTTGTCCTGTGATGTACAGCATTTGCACCACCATTGGTGTCTTGATAAAAGGGAACAAAATTAAATTCCAAGTTATTTCACTGTTATTACAGTAACTAAATAAAGACAGGCTATTTGCCCATGTGTCTTGCATCTCGCTGTAATTGGCAATTGACTCAAGTTGTGGTGGCAAGGGCTGTAGTTCATTTTGTGACATATTTGATTGTGTATGTGGAGATCTCTGTCTGGGGTGATGTTTGCATGAGGCTAAAGTCATTGTCTTTTTTTGTGTAGTACATTAAAAAAAGATGTGTACCTCTGAACCAATTCTCCTGCTTCTGCTACAAGCAAGGAGCCACGGTCTGAGGACAGCCAAAGGGAAAGGAGGGTTCAGGGTGCTTAAATGTCTCATCTATCTATATGTGTGTAAGGCAGTCTGCTTAAGTGAGCTTCACTATATTTTCCTTCATCATCCATATGATGAAGGAAATTTTCAGTTTTAGAGCTGTTGGATGTTATTGACCGACTGACAATTGCTAGGCATGAAATGAGGGAGACATATTTGTCATACAACCCTTGCACACCAGATTGGATTTCACCTCTGAGCCTTTAAAACTAAAAACATATAATGATTTGTACAGTTGATAAGAATTATGATCATTCTCACCCTAACTTCATGTCAAACATCCAAATGAGATACAAAACCAGCAGTGAAGGAGAGACAACTACTGTGAACCTAAGACTAAGGGACAGGCACTTGAGAGGAAGATGAATAGTGCTCACCAAAAATACTGGCTCTTCTTTTAAGAAGATAGAAATTCTTTCACTCTTTTGCAAGCAGACCAAAGACAGGAACTGCATATCCAAAGCAGAAGCCTTTGGTAGCTCTAAACTGTGCCCATAGATTCATGCTGCCTCTCCAATACACATTGCCCTCTTTTGCAGCGATCACCTGCAGCTGCCCTCCTGGCCCTCTTCTTGCTCCCCCATGCCTTTCCCACATGCACATTTCCTTGTTTAAGTCTGTTTTTCCCTGAGTTCTTGGCACTCTTTGAGGGCCCAAGGCTAACTGCTCCTTTCTAAGCCCTCTATTGTCTGCCACGTACCAAACTCCTTCTCCTACAAGCCTACAGGTCTCTTTTTGCCTTTGTTTCTAGCTCTAACTCTACTTATTCTTCCAAGTTGCTCTCCCTCTCTCTCTCCCCCTGACTCTCCTCCTCTCCCTCTCTCTCCCTCACGGTTAATGAAGAGGCTGTTCTTTGCTTCAGGCCTCATTCTCGCACAGTGTGGTCTCTCTGCCTAATCAGCCGTGCAGCTCATTACATTCAGGAGCCCTTTGCTATCTCTTTGGGTTTTTATAAAGTCTCCTGTCACCATGGCATCTTACTGTATTCTCACAACTGTGTCCACTTGCTCTTTTTTGTGTATTCATACAGACATGCACATTATAATACTTGGTACAAACAAGCAAGGTGGTTTTGCTTGGGATGTTTGCTCTTCTAGACCCTTCTCACCTTCTCGTGGTTGTACAGATAAAGCTTTGCCATTCACGCATGCATTTTGAATCTTCATTAATGTCAGTTCTTCATTTCTATTCTCCTTGTCATCAACATTCATCTGTCCTCAGCCAGGAGTGAAGAGAGCATTTTAGAATGAAGAAATTGTAAAACTATTAATTATAGCAGCAGGCAGAATGGCAGCATAATTAATAAAGGGGCTCAAGCAAAATATTTTAAATAATTTTTGTTGGAAGATTGGGTCCTTGTTGTTTTGACAAAACACTCTACAGGAGTGCCACTTTACTCGGATTATTATTGCTTCTTACATGGATTCATTTCTTCTGTACCCATTCCCTTGCCCTCCCCCATTTGATTCCTTCTCCTTTACTCTGCAACCATGGAAACCCTTCGCCCCTACTGGAGGCTGGACATTTGACCAGGATCATAAGGTCTGCTCCAGTGAGTCAGCAGTTAAAGTCAGGCAAAGGGGAAACTCACATCTGGACAGCCTCTCCTTCTATGTGCATGTACATCTGCTTTACCAAATTCTGCCATCCTGGGAAGACCAAAAGGGAAAAGTTCCTTCTCTCTTTCCTTCCTTTCCTTCTCTTACTCCCTCCCAGGGCCCAGCGTATCTGGCTTGTGAAAATTCTTTAGGCTGCTTCAAAATTTAGTTGTGTAGCAAGCACCAGTCAAAAAAGAATTGCTTCTTTGGCTTGTGTCATTTCTATGGGGAGAGAAAAGACAATCATTAGCTTAAAAAGGGTCATGTGTCTGAAAGCATCAATACCACTTTTCACTGAAGGGTCTTTAAATAATTTCTATGCAATTAACTAAGTCTCACAACACTGCCTCAGAGCTGATGTTATTGTACAGATGGAGAAACTAAAGGAGATTAAGTGACTTATATATTGTTATGTAAATCTGTGACAGAGCCAGTCATGGAACCCAACCATTTTCTTTAAAGTCATGTGACGTTGTATTTACTTTTTCAAGTTTAACATTCTTCTCCAGGAGTCCATTCATAAAGTTCTATTTAAGATTTTACTGCTCTTCTCTCAGTAATGGTCTTCCTGTTCAGCATGGCACTTAAGCACATACTTGTCTTCAAGCATGAATATTGGCCTGGCTAAGGGATTTTTGTTCTAGTTATTCCACTAAAACATTTGGTTTAATGAAAATTATGTACCTTTAAAAAAAAAAAGAGAAATTTTGTCAAAATTTTGCATATAACATTGATTTTAATAGATTTACATTCTCAAAGTAAAAAGCAAACACATCTTTCAGAACTTGTAGGTGGATATATAGATTTTTTTCTCTTCACAAGATAGTCTATCTACTTAACTCTATTTTTCTTATTTTAGCCTTATGAATAAAGAGCAAAGAGCTCCATTCTGTGCTGGTAGCCAAAGGCCCAGAGACAACGTTGTATGGCCCTACTCTGTATGAGGTAAAAAAAAAAGTTAGTTTTAATATGCCAAATGCTAAGTCAGTAACAACTGGGGCAATTGAACATTTTTCAGGAAAATTGTTCAGCACCAAATAGAATTAGAAATAAAACAGCATATGATGCTGTGCTTATTTGACACATTGTGCTGTTCGAAGTTTATTACCTAAGGTGCTTTGAATTTAATATTTAGCAAATTCTTGGATATACAGAATGCAGCATGATACTTCTATGCATCCTTCTGAATATTTATTAAAAACGAATGCTCTTATTCAGCCAATTAATTATTGACCATGTTTTCCACTTAACTCTCTATTTTGCCACTATACACGCTCACACACTATTTGCTTTTTACACTGTATCATGACATTGGTGACTCATACTCAGTTTGTGACCCATTATATGTCCCAGAGTTTTTCTAAACCTCTGAAACCTAGTCTATTGCTTCCTATTTCCTATGCAGTTCATCACATCTAAGAGCAGATTTATGTATTTCTGCTTACTGAATTGTGCTCATTTTTTTCCAGCTGATTTCTTCAGATCAATTTAAGTTCTAATTCCATCCTCTGGCATGCTTGCAGCCACTCCCATAATAGTGTTCCCTGTAAATTTAATAAGCAAAATGCTATATTATACATCTTCCAGATTAATAATGAAAATGTGGGGTAGTACCACACTGGTAAGTACTCAATATAATTTTTTGATCAGTTTTGCACATATCTGCAGTCAAAGAGTTTTTTCTAGCTTCATTATGAGATGCTTGTGTGAGAGACAGCATTTATTTAAGTCAAGAACAGTAATGTCTACTGTTTCTCTTATATCCAGTACACCTCCCAGTGCTGTATCACAGCTGAACTGGTGTGACATGCTTTGTCTTCGAACCATGCTGACTGCACAACTTTTTATATACTTTGAGGTGCCTATATATAATTTTTCGTTTTCTGAGACCATCTCTCACACAGAAGTGAAATAGAGCTGGTTAGTGCACAGTTTCTTGACTCTCTATTTGCCTTGCTGTCATAGTCTTTGCATATGCTCTTCTCAATTCTTGTGAAATATCACCCCTGAAAATACTCCAGTGTTGCTTTAGCTATATGTACAGTAGAAACTTCATTAGGCCCAGGCATTTGAAAATGTCTGTGTTATCTTTGTACTTTTCTAAATGGTTGTCTTAACTTGAAATTCCACTACTTTCCTTGGTGTTGGTAGTACTAACTTCCTGACTGCTCACAGAATTTGTAGTGTAGATGTTGCCTCTCCCTGGTCTTAAAATGAAGAGCCAGACATGGTTAAGGGAAAAAGGGGTTTTTACTTCACTATTAGTCTTCAAAGGTGCACCCCTTCGCCAAAGTGGAATGCGCCAAAATGCAGACAACATAACAGATCATGTACTCAGTTTATAGACCTTGCAAATTAGCATATCTATGAAAGATTTCCCAATTAGAAGCTTAAATGAATAGCATGATATTCCCCATCCTGAGGAATTCTTTCCTGGATGGGCCTATCTTAGTTTACAGGACGTGTTTTAGAAAGAACCATGGTTTTTCAGGACAAAGTAGGGCTTTCTGGCCTCCACCTGTGAGGCCTCCAGGATGTTTGATCTCTTGGATTAATGGAATATTAGGACTATGTTCAGTTATGAGATTTAAGAAATTACGAGCACGTGTACTAAGAGTACTGAGAATATGTAAAAGTCATATAAAATGTTATATAAAAGATATATTAAAGAAAAGGGAAAAAATCATCATGGCATCATAGACACAAGCAGAAATGAGCTATTCATACTAGTTTCAGTTTTTCAATGTCTGCCGGCTTAAATTTCCTTGTCTTGCTCCTACTATAACTGCTTCCTTTTCACCTTTCATTATCTTGTAAAAAGTTTCTTGGTTTGTTCCTTGGCACTTCTGAATTTCTCTCAGTACCTTCTTCTATTTTTTTCATATTCATCTGTAGTCATTTGAACTGCTTCATACTTTATGCCTTAAATGGCTGCCTAAAAAGAGATACTAGACAGGAATAAAGGGAATAAAAGAGGTATTTATTTGAAAGGCCTTCAAAGGTACACCCTGGGGGTCCTGAGTCTCCTGCTTCAGTGGATCCCAAGGTGGACGACAGGTCATGAGTTCACACTTTTACAGGTTTGGTCCATTTACATAAATTCCCCAATTAAAACTTTAGCTAATGATGTAATGTCTCCAAACTTACCTCCCCTTTTCCAAGATGTTGGTTTACACATTTTGGGTTTAGGATAGCCTGGGTGTCCTTGGAGAGCAAGCTAGAGAGGTTTGGTTATGTCTATTTTAGCATAAGAGAGCAGCAGCTAAAGGGCTACAGGAAACTTCAGTTACACTAGGCAGTACAGGATTTGAAAAATATAAAAGTTAAAACCCAAGGCATCACTAGATACTTTATTTTAGACTTCTACTAAAGAGCTGATGATTTTTCGAGATTGATGTCTTAGTGTAGTTCCTGCTTTTCTTCTGTATTGGAGTAATTAATATTGATTTTTTAATAGGAATTTATTTCCTAACAGAATTTATTTACTTTGTTTATCTGTACATCTTATCTTTCTCTGAAACTATTAAGGGCTGTTTGAAATGCATTACTTTTATATTGCAGGGTCGTGTGTCTCCTTTCCTTAAAGATCTTGAACTCTTTCATTGCTTTGCCACTGTCACCTTGCCTTCAGTCTCCACATTTGCAGCTAGTCCTCTTTGAATGATCAGAACCAAATCTAGAATGATCAATTGTCCAGAAATGTTTTTTTTTCCATAACTTTCATACAAAAAGATATTTAAAAGAAGCTTAGGAACCACCAGAAGAACTGCTTTCCTTTTAAGAATGGTTATGGATTTGAAGTTAACAAGTTAACTCTGTCAGTTTCTCCCAAGGGAAATCCAACAGTCAGCTGCTACCACAGCATGAGTTCCTCAAGAATCCCACCACAACCTGAATTGTTGAGCTAATGAATTTTTGAGCATCTGCACTTGATGATATAGACCATAATGAAGATTAAATCAGTATTGGCATGTCCATGGTCTATCATAGCCCCATGAAATTTGCAAGAAATGAAGGTCATATGAGGCTAGATATAAATAAATGGAGTTTGTGTTGATAATATAGTAAATATGATACAGATTTTTTTTACACAATTCAAGTAAAATGAAACAACCAATTGGCACTCCAGAGGCTAGCTGTAGTTTTGGTATGCTTGGCATTCACTTTAACTTAGTGGCTAATATTTCTATGGGTACAGGCAGTGAGAAAAGCAAGCCTCGGATACCTAAAAAGTGAACACCATCAGGCTAATAAAGATCTATGCCCCAGCCTCCTTTTTGGTACAGTTGGTAGCAGGTCAGATACCCTCAAAGTCATCTCTTTTGAGGCATTAAGTTGATAATTTTGTGGTCTCACATGTCTGCATATTTACCTCAGGTAATAAGTACCTGAGGTACTTTTCTTAAGTACTTTGCATAACAACTTCATTTTTCATGAATAATTATATCTGCACCATCCCATTTTCATTACATTTTCTTTCAACCAAAGGGACCAAAGTACTACTTACTGAAGGAAACATCATTTTTCTGTATTTTCTGTGACACATCGAAGATAAAATATTTTACATGTATCTGCTCTTTTAGAAGACAAAATAACTGAACACTGTAGTCATTCTCAAACTTTTTGTCCTATCGGATTTTTGGGGCTATTGTAGGTTCAAGTGAAGACTAGCACATTATTAGCTTTACTTTTTTTTAATTGAAATAACTATTAAAGTGCTATGGTTCTTTAAGTCACTCTTTAATTCTTCCCAGCCTCACCAATAGCCTGTTAGGACCTCAGTTTGGGAACCACAGCTTAAACGGAAAAGGAAGATTTTCAAGGTAAAAGAAATACCTAGCTTCTGACTGAGCTACAGGTATGTTGGCAAATCTCACCTTAAACTGGCTAATTCTGTAGCTGACTTTCAATAGTGGGAAGGATTAACCCTGGGAAGAAGATCTTGCTGATGTCACTATGAATAGTGATAGTACAGAAAGAATGGGATGCCAGTGTAGGAAAATTAAAGAAAATACTGATCCTGTATTACATGGAAAGGCAGGGTACTATTGCAAGTTAAACTGTAATTTATATTCCTCTCCAGAATGCCTAACTCTTTTCCAGGGTCTGATTTCTGCTCTCTGTTAATTCTTGATAATTTTATACCTTCTTGACAAGAAGTAGAATAGATATCAAACTCATATGTATTATGCATCTCAGTATTTTTATAGATAAAAAAAGATTCTGTGTTCTGATTTTCCACTTTTGCTGTATAATTGGGTCATCAGGTTTTCCATTAAAATGCTTAACAGAACATTAAAATTAAACTCAAAATCTATTACCTTTTTCCTGAGCATGTTTAAAATGTTCTTCTTTAGTATCTTGGATGAAAACATTTCTTTAAATAAAAGATTAATTAAAAGAATAAGATACAGTTTCTATAGTAATTCACTAAAATCATTTTTAAAAGCCATGAACACCATAAAATGAATTAAATTCATCCTGCTACATTTGGAGAAATATACATTAATCCAAAATGGCTATATTTGTACCACACTGAAATTGGTACCCATATATTATTCTGAGAGTATTCAAGTTTCTTAATCTAGTTTGGAGTTGACTGATCATTAAGATTAATCATTGGTTTGCTATTTTAAATTTAAAAACTGGTTAGAATGCTCTTGCAGGGTTTGCATTATGACTAGCAGATACTTTTGTTACCTTACAGAAATGACATGTTTGCTGCTGTTGGAAATGTAGGCTATTAAAGGCTATTATTCTCAAAAAGGAGGAATGCTTAATTAAACAGCTTTGAAATTCACTGACAAAGTCTGTCCTTTCCCACAAGAAGAATGTGTGGACACCTCGGTGGGATCCTGCCCTGGCCCCCACTGAGTGCCCCAGAGCTGTCCTCAGAAAGGTGCTGGAAAAGGCAGAAGCAGATGGCCAGGTACACAATTATTTCAGCCTGGAATATAACATAATAATCAGCCAATGTAAGGACATTGTTAAAGCTGCACTGGTTTGAAGATGGTGAAACAGCTTGTGGAAAACCAAACTTCCATCAGTGTGGTTTCCCAGCTAAAAAAATCAGAGGGTTTACCAGGTGAAAAATTTAAACAACAAATAATAATAGATTACATACACCACCCAAAAAACTTCAAGAAAAACCAAAAACCATCCAGGTCAGAATAGGCATGTAAGCATTCTATGCGTCTCTGATGATTTTAGAAAAGCATACATGTCACATAATCATCTCTACAAATTCCAGCTGCTGTATTCTTACCTAAATAAATATTGCAAAAGTAGAGTTGTATGTACATACAAACATGTATACACATATATATGTATATTTTATGCATCTGCATCCAGGCACATGTGCACAAGTAGGTGAGAGAGAGAGGAAAGTTGTAAGAGAAAAACACAGTAAGGCTCTTCGAGTTGTTTGGTTTTGCTAGAACAACCATAGAAATAAATGAGATGTCCAAAGTTTTAGAAAGATATAAAAATTGATTTTCAAATTTGTAGTAAAGAGGTGGGGCAATATTTTACAATTAGATTAAAAGACAGACACTTCATTTGCCCCAGAAGATTCCAAGGGAAGATGGACAATCATAGGTATTACCTTAAAATGTGGATATTGAAACACCCCAGAAAAAGCTAGAAGTACTATGCAGGACCCTTTTTGCCTGTAGGCTTTTCACATTGGGTATGCAGTTATTGTTTTGCATTATATGCTATCTGAAATTCTGCAAAAAACATTTTTCTGAAAAACAAACCACTGTTTTTATGCTTAACACCAGAATTACAAAATGTGATGTAATGAATTATTCGTTTTTTTTTACTTAAAGTAATCATTTTCCTCCCTATGTTAAGCCCCTGTGAATAGTGTCCTATACAGCTACAGTTTTGAAGAACTTAATACTAGAGGAAAAAACACCTGGCATTAACTAACAGTGAATTAGGCTCATTGTCACTGGGAGAAAAATACTTAGGGAATTTAATCCCTGATGTTCTTGGGTATCCCAGTTTCAAAGAGCATCTATGAAGTACACAAAATGGATTGACCTTGAAAACAGGAAATAAAGATGGGTGAATTTTAGGCAGTGGCATTGAATCTCTCTGGCAAGCCCAGCTGTAATTGGAAAGCCGTTCTGGCTCTTATAAACATTCAGTCAGAGAATTTTGATAAGCTTTCTTAATTTACACAGATCAAACCTTTTTAAAAAACGACAACGTCAGGACAATGGTCTTGTGAAAATGCAAGTTGCTCAGTGCAGTGTTCTAGCCAACTTACATGCTAATTTACTGTTTCGTTAACATGTGAACAAAGAAGATAAAAAAAGATTTGTCATTCCAGAGTTTGTTGAAGGAGACTGACTTTAATCACTCAAAGTTGTCAGAACCAATGTCAGAACTAGAGAGAGCACACCTAGTCAGAATTAGAGCCATAGTTGTCAAAAGACTTTTGCTGGACCTCATAAAGAAACCGAGACTATGCAATAAAAACAGAGCTCATCACACTTAAAATGTGACCCTTTTACAATATCTACTCCCTGATGCCAAATCAAAACATAGGCTTAATTTATGCTCTTAATGGATAACTTCATTTTCCAGCAGCATAATGCCATCATACAAACAAATGAACTACATTTTTTAAAATAAAATTAAAGGGGTTGTAGTATATCTCAATGGCCATAGAACCCTGAGTCTTCTCAAAGCCTAATTGCTCATAAAGGGTGGCATGTCCAAGGACAACTGTCAAAATAGCAGCAATAGAAAATAAAGGTGTAACAGCAAAGAATGCTTCCATAAAATTCCTGTGTTATTTGTCAAAAAATCATATCTTAACTTTCTCTTACTCACCTCCACATTTGTAACTTTACTGTAACACTCAGGAGGAGAAGGTTGACAATTCATTCCTGCATTCAGTGTTCACAACTGTGCAAGGCAGTGTCCACTCCACAAAACTACAATAGCATTTTCAAATCAAACTGTCCTCAGGCAGTAGCATTAGCTACATATTTTGTTTGCTAGCTTTTATCTTAGATTCCCACTCTCTCCTGCTCTGCAGCAGCCTGGGGAAGCACCAGTTCAGCCATCATCATTATTATGTACTTTTATTTATTAATCACGTTCACGATGCTTTCGAGCTACATTCCGATCAGAATTGAGAACTGGTCCAGAAGATGCAGCAGTCATATCATTTTGTATCAGCAGCTTCTCTTTTATTCCAATACCACTCTGACCTTCAGCAATAGTGTCATGTGCTTCTATAATGGTTCTCATTGCCTCCTTTCTCAAGCACCACAGCTCCCTAGAGACTATCTGCATGGGAAGATAACTTTAGGAGCCTCTAGGGGTCTGCTTTCTGTTTGCTCCCATACTGGCTAAAAACCAGTAAAAATCCCATTTGTTCAAACCCATTTTTTTTTCTTTCTTTTATTTTTATTTTTTTAATTTAAGAGCACAGAGCAACACAGGCTCTGCTTTAAGATTCTCAGCAAAGCTACCGCCTAATTACTGCCTGCTGAGTAGTGCAGTTAAACACAATCAGTCAGAAAGCCTTAAAGATACAATATCCTTTTTCATGAACTGTCTGCTTGTCAATTTGAAGTCACCCTCCTGCTTTAAATCAACCAACCACAGAGCTGTTGTGAACAGCAACTGATTTTCCATGCAGTGCTGCAAAACAAAATCACACTGTATCCTATTTTTAATGGCCACAGTTTTTCAACTGCTTAACAAGAGGTAGCTGGCACTGCTGAGCTGAACCATATCAAAAATGGGTTCAAGTAGAAATAGCACAGAATCCTTGAAGAATACAAGTACAGACCCAATTACACGTGCATTGTGATGCTCAAAGCCAATTATAGGCAAATAGCAGTGAAGTGTTGATTCCACCTTCATACCTGCATTGTAGACATTGGTTGTTTTTATTTTTTGTATCGACAGAATGCAATAAAATCATTGTTAAGGCTCAAATCCCAAATATTATTTTATTAATTCACTTTATATTTTTGTACATAAGCTTTTAGAAACACAAATAGTACAGGAACATCAACCTTTATCAAGTTCACATCAATGCAGACAAAGAGCAATAACTTTATATTTCTGTAGGTATTTTTCTCTTTGGACTTCAGACATACAAGTGTTAGGAACTCATGCATGGACACAGTACATAGTTACACAGCATGTAACCTTTTAAAGACTTGGCAGAGGGGGCATTTTCTGACACCCTTGGGACATTGGATAGTTACCAATGGTTGCCAAATCCGACCTGTTCTCATCCATGCAGTTAAGCTATAAATATCTTGGTAACTGGAAAATTTTTATTGACTTGATAAAAATTTTAAATACAGTGAGTGAAGAAAGTGCAAAGTGTACTTATATTGACAAACAACATACAAAATCGTATTTCCACTGCAATTTCCATACTTAAATGTTGCTATGATTTTCAGGTGTACTCTTGGTATTTATTTTTACTCCATTCTAGTGATTTGCACAAATAAAATGTCACAAGCATAAAAACATATTTAAACTTTTCAGATTTTGCCATCTTAATTTAAATGATCTGACATAGAATTTTTTTTGTCTTTGTGAAATATATTTGTCACCATTTACTCTCACAACACCATTACAAGGCAGAGTAAAGAGTCACAAGGCAGTGATGGGCAATGTTCAGAACATTATCACCACATCTGTAGTAGTGACTGGGGCAGAGATAGGAGGAAATGGAGAGGGTAAATGTGGAAGAAACATTCCACCATCAGACTGGATGGAATAAAATCTGTACCAGTGGTTCCAGCAGGAGCTACTGGAAGTTCTCTCTTGTACTTTACATTACTCGTTCATAACCTCAAAAAATTTCTTAGACTTTCTTCTAAGAATAACCATGTTCTTCAATTTCTTAACTGTATAATGCCAGATTTAGAAATAAAGATAGCAAATATTTTCCCCTTTAAAATACTATATTTTTTATTCTCATATGCTGCAGTCTCAAATTGGTTTGTTTTCTCAGTCTCCATCAATCTCAAATATAAATCGGAAAATACTCAGCCTTGCTTACATATTAATATAATCTTGGCTACTCCATTTCTTCAAAACTTATTACATATTTTATATAGCAACAAAGACACACATAAAAATGTAAACCCCTCCATATTTCAAATATTTTGTACTAGCAATAATGCACTGATTATGGATTAGAGTTAAACTAGCATTAACAGAAGATTCACTGATATGAGATATGGAATTCTGTGAAATTAGGAGGAGGAGTTTCACAAAAAAGCACACAATTTTGGAGTACATTAAAATATGAACATTAATTCATTAACAAAACTAAGCTTTAGAATGACAAATATATAGTGAATGTCCACATATTCTAGCTTCCACAGAAGATCTTGACTGAAGAATTTCTGATCTACTGCGAAATCTAACTAAAAAGTAAAAACTATGGATATTATTGCCATATAATCAGTTGGAAAAGTTATTATCAATGTACAAGCACGGAATTAATATTAAAATGTAGATATAGAAGAAAGTACTATTTTAGAGAAAAAGCTCGAAAACTAATAGGATTCCTTATACACTCACAGAAACACACCAACAGCACTCTAATAAAGAGCAACAGTAAAGAGATTTGTATAAAGGACTTGTAATAATCTGATTTTGTGGTTCTGAAACAAAATAACTTTTATTTAAATACCCATTACTTTTAGAAAACATTTCAAAGGACTGAAGATACTACAAATCCTTCCAAGCAACAATGTCTTGCACATTTGTTTAAATTTTTCTCCCCAAAATTTCTAACTTTGCAGAAGCTATAAAGGATGAAAGGAAAAGAAACAAGCAACCATCACGTATAAATTCCCTAAAACTTTACGAGGGTGGTTTTGGACATTCACAGGCCTACAATAAAGGAATGCAGTGCAACCAGAAGGCATTTCCCAAATACACTGAGGCGACAAAGGCAGGAGGCAGAGTAAGAGGATAAAATGCATTGGCCAGTCTGTCTCTCAGTGCACACTCAGTCTGTGTCACAGACCCACAGAACAGTTTGGTTCAGAAGGAACCTTTAAGAGCCATGCAGTCCAACCCCCATGCGATGAGCAGGGACATCTTTAACTAGATCAGGTTGCTCAGAAGCCCATCCCACCCGACCTTCAATGTTTCCAGAGATGGGGCCATATTATTTTAGGTGGTGTATTTTGGAGACTAGGACAATTACGGAAGAAGAGAATAGTTCAGCAATTTGGACCATCTCTTGTTTTCTGCATAGGAAACCATTTTAGAGATCGACTGCTCCTTTGGCTACTTTGGATATTCATGGCATTCACACTACCAGCTGAGAACAGACCTCCACTCATAAGTCTCAAGGGCCACTTTAATTACCAGAGAGAACTTTTCAGATGTTCTTTCAGATTCCTTCAAACTACAGTGTGGCAACTAATAAAGTGGCTGTACTCAAATTCTGAAGGAAACAGTCCTGTATTATCCTTCATTTAGAAGTTACCTAAGGATGCCAGTAGCCTATGTGAGTATGACAGCTTGACAGAAAAATCATTAATTATCTTAATTGCAACCTCTGTTCCTAAAGCAAGGCAAGGAAAAAATAGTTATTTTAATTTACATGAAAACTCAAGATTTTGCATTATTTTATTCTCACTTGGGAAAAATACGATGAAAGGCTGGCACAAATGTAAAATTTTCCAAAATACCAAATTTTGCGTTGTAAAATAATTATCAGATTTACTTTTGAAGCTAGGCTATACTATTTATTAAGGATGAGGGATGCAATTCAGGGCAATGAGAAACTCTTACATTACTTGAATTCTATTTTAAAGCAAAAACTGAAAGTATCTTTCTGAACTATATGGACATGGAGAGGGACCATGTGATAGAAAGGTTTCAGCAGCGCACAAAGTAATTTCTAATAAAATATTAGTGAAAGAATATGATAAAAGAAATAGGGCCAGAATATTTCCACAACAACAACAAAAAAAAAAGGAAATAAGACTGCATACTTTGAAATTGTACAAGAAACCACAGTCGTTCCTTTAAAAAACATATTTTGAAGTCTAGAGAGAAAAGAAGATTACCAAGCTCTCTCCTTGCCTAAAATTTGCTCTTCAGTCATGCAAGACACTGAGCAGGTTTTTTTCTTATCTGTAAAAGCACTTAAGCTAGAGCTTAACCTGAAGCTGAGAAATACTACAGAAATCAATAAGAAATTACAGTTTAAGTGCTTGAAGGTAAGCAACTATTAACATGAATTGCTAAATACAGCCATGGCACTCAGCTTTTTTGAAGAAAAAATGTTTCTGTGTTATAACTGAAAAAGTCTTTCTAAAGCACTATCATGCGGTTATAGAAATAATGGCTAGAGATCAAAATAAATGAATACTTGTCTGTTGATTGTCAGAGGGCTCTGCCCTCCTTTGGAATTGCTGTCTGGTGGGCCCATGGACAGATATTCTGAATTCGGTCATTAGGGAGACCTTGTGTGAGTCCTGAGACCCTGAAATACGCCTGTGAAGTCGTTAACCTTCAGTCATGTAATGATATGTCTGTAATAGGAAGGATGAGTCAGGTTTACTTTTGAAATTAGTAAAGACAATAAAAGTCTAATAGCTGAGTTCAAAGATTCAGAAGCATTATTTCTCCTGATCTTAATTTACAGCAGCTTCTGAAAATGAGGTTTGAAAGGTAGCTGCTCATTTCCTCATTCATATCATGATCATCCTGGAGTTTGATGGTTGTTTACAATGCATTTTCTCATCTACATACCATGCAGGAAAAATTATGTAATATGGTGGTAATAATTAGCCTTGACTGCAGGCAAACTCCTGAATAAAGGGTTGTATTCATGATATTAAATAAATGAGGGGAGCTATGACCTTTTTATAACTTACTGGGGAAATTTTGGCTTTCACAAACAGTTATAGCTATTAAGGAAATGTTTCTCATAGACTCACTTATTTCTACTTATTGTGGGAGTTAGTGCTACTATTAATTTCATACAGAGCAGCATATTGCTAGGCACATCAAAGAGGACAACACACATTCAGATGAGCAGGATTAGTGCCATTATCTTAACGACCTGCTTACAAGATTCATAGAGTTAAAATCAAAGTAATAACAGAAAAGTCAGCAATTGAGTGTTCGGAGTTGGTTTAATTTTTTTCATGAATAAATGGGATTTCTGCTTGAAAACATTGAGGAATTAATTAATATATCTGTAGATAAATATTTATTTCACTTTGAGATTATAAAATTGGAACTTCCTAAAAATCAAGTGATTCTATTTTCTGAAGATGGGCCATTTTAATAAGAATTCCTTAATTTCATTTAAATTTAAAGGCCAAATATGGTAATACCATGGACTTCTTTTTTCAAACAAAAAATTTACTTATGTAGATAAAAACATGTGACTTGCCATCCTGGGTCAGAATAAGCTCCACCTGTTATAGTATAAGATTTGGAAACACTTAGTACTCCAGAGGGAATTTTAAAAATCCTCCAGCAGGCTCATAAAAAGTTATCTGCCTCGTACTCTAAGTCTCTTCCTAATTAATAACAGAATAAAGACTGCTTTTATCTCAAAGTGTAAAGTTTAACACTCATTATATCAAATGCTTATAGCTAATTAGGCTGGCATTGGACTGGACTGCTCTACTTACGAAGTTTGATTCCTTTCTTAATTTTGCTAAATTTTTGATCTTTGTAACATCTAGTGGCAATGGGCTTCGCAGTATTCAAAAAGGTGAAAAAACATTGTAACTTTACTTTTAACCTTATTGAATGATCTCTTGTGTATTACAATAGAGGCAAAGAATTCACATTCTGCCTCTTCTACACGTTTGATATTTTATTCACTGCTTTCATGTGTTTCAGGCTTAAAAATCCATCTGTCAATACCTTTGCTACAGGAAATTCTAAGTCTGAAACTGCAACATCTTTTTCTGTGGAATTAGTTGTTATGAATGGATATGAGAGCTTGAATATTTAGCAGTATAGTCCTTGTATATATGTCTCTTTATTCTGTTTTTATAGTATTAAGGACCCTTTGTAATTCATTTCCACGGATAGAGTCAAGGGTTTCTTACACAAGGCAACTTCCAACTGCTGTTGCTTTCAGTGCAAGAAAAAAGAATATAGAAAAGCTATACAACAGAAGCAGAAAGAAAAATAAAACTACCAGAGCATTTAACTGTGGACTGCATTTATGCAGATAATCAAAACTGATGTGGAAGTTCCAAGGCTGAAGATAACTCATACCCTGTTTCACGCACTGCTTAGTGGCTCACATAAACAGTCCTCTTCAACTGCAATAATGCTGTCAGTTCAGAAACAATTAATAATATTGGCATCCTTTTTCTTGGTCACAACCTGGCAGATTAAGGTGGATGTAAACCAGAAATGTTCACAGTGTGGCTAAAGGATGTTCACAGCTGTGATGAATCCTTGGTCTTCCATTACTGACTCAAAGGCTGCTTTCTTTCTAGAGAATATCAGCTTCCAGGGCAATAAACCCAAGCTTTCATGAGTTCAATATTCTTTAATGATTTTTTAAAGTAATTATTTGAAATTGAAAATAAAAATGGAATGTATTGACTTAATACCATAGTAACAACAGGCTATTTTCTGTGGGGAGGAGCATTAGGAAAAAAATGAAAGCTGAACCCCTTGGATCACTTCAGATGAGAATATATATAGTTGAATAAATGCATTATTATACATGTGCTTTCATACAAAAGGAATATAAAAAAAATATTTCCACTGTAGAAAAATGTGACATTTTCTCTAAACATTTCAACTCAAAGAATGTTTTATAGGTTTTGCATATGAGCCAAAACTGGAAAGCTCTTGCCAAAAGCTTTCTGGTCTCCTTACTGGCACTGTAATTGCAGTTCCAAGCCTAGAATTCAGAGTGGCTACATGTCACTGAATTTTTGATGTGCTGATTTCAGACTGGCCCTATTTTGAGAAGGATGTCTTTTGTGCAACTTTTGAGATAAAACATATGCAGATAAGCCCTTTTGGAAGATGTATTCAGTGGCGGAGTGATCAGTCAACATTCATTTTGTGGCTGGTTACGGTACTAATTTCTGCATTAAGACCACATTCTTGTTTAAATTCAGTGTTTCAGGCAGCATTCATACACTGACTCACTGAATGTTAAATGAAAGAATAATTTGAAAGCAAATGATAAATCTTCATAAATTCACTCTTATTCTGCATTCTCATCCTACATTTCCTGCCAAATCCTTCCTGGGGTTTTATGGCTTTCTGTTTGTTTAAAAACATTTCTATACAGAATGTTGCAATTTTCTGTTGAATGGAGAAGGTCTTTAGGTCTCCACTCTTGGTGATATTGGTAGCTACCACTACCTCCATGTATCACTAAGTGAGAATATGACTTTGGATTGAGAATTTCACGGAAAAAGAAAATAATTTACTTTCAGTTTATATTTTAACGTACACTACCAGTTTATAATTCCAGCTATTTTGGTGGAGTAAAATCATCTTTCTTTTACTTCCTGAGGCTGAACATCCCCCCAACAACTGCTTAAACCTCTCTCTGAAGGATGATGTGCACAGCTCCATTTATGAATCATCTTTATTATCTCTGCTAATGGGTTTTAGGGTGCCTAGGATTCTCTTATATTGCTTTAAATCCCGTCCATTCTCTTTTTAGACTCAGCAGTGATAAACAGCTAGAGGTAATAATTGGATATTCAGTCCTTCCATATGCCCTTCCTAACCTTCACATTCCATGGGCAGTCTGCATGCACTGCAAATTGCAGCCAAGTGGATGCAGTCAAACTAACAGGCAGGAGACATGTAACTTCCCCAGCACCACCCTGGCAAACAAGGGCTGTTCCTTCCCTCAGCAGAGAGAAACCTCACGCAGTCTCTTCTATTTACTCTTCTTTGTTCTATTAAAGGTCATTTCTTTTTACACATGACTTGTTATTCCCGTCTGCATGGAGTGTGTTTCCTTTAGAAATGACCTATTTATAATCATAATAATGCATTCCACTTAGATATTATTGTCCAATAGCAGGATGTTTTGGGGTTTAACAGCACTGCTTCTTTCACTTCCCATCTGACAACTATTGAGGCATGTCATTATATTAAACTATAACATATACTCCTCTTTAATACCCAGTTTTTTGACCAGCTGTAGATAAACTTCATGCATTACCTGATTGCTTATATATTCAAGGATAATCTCATGAAGTCTCTGCTGTCTCAGAGTGGAGTGCAGTATCTGCCAGGAAATATAAACCATGGAAAATTATTGACTTGATAACATCCTGATTCCCACACATTTTGATTTTAAATATTCAGATTTTCTTCTAAACAGCAACAATGCAATTTGAAAAGAATCCTGGGAATTCCAACAACTGAAAAGGTGTCAGGGAAATCGGTCTTCAAATTTTTTTCTGAGGAAGTGGGAAAGTGTTATGGATCCAAAAATATCTCTCTACATGATAGTCTGGTATCTAAAATACTGACTATTACATGAGGTATTTCAGTAAAATAGAATATTGTAGTGGTTTCTTTTTCTTTCCTAAACCACTTTTTTTATTTTAATATTTCCAGACAGAGTTAGAAACGAAGCCATTGCTCTTGGCAGGGAAAAGAGGAAAAGAAAACCTATTTAGAGGACACTGTAGGGGTACTGAGAGATACTAAGGCTTCTAGGACTGTTTTTCAGAACACGTGATTTAAAAACAAGAGAGTACCAAGATCGGTCACTTGGAATGAGCTGTCATTCTGTTTGTACCCTCAGTTCATAACAAGCATGTAAAAAACCCCAAAGGTAAATAATTCCCCCTTTTCATCTATTTTTGAAGAGAAATCAACACATTATACAAGATTTTTATTTGTGTCTTATTGACTAAACTGTATTATAAATTACTGAAAGAGTATACAAATTAAAAAGAAATTTCTTTGTTAATCATCTTACTGCTGTATTTTCTCACATATTTCTATCATTAATGAAATGGTTTTTCCTACTGCAGACTTTTTTTTATATTTAGTTGTTTATATACAAGTATCTAAAAAACCTGAAAAAACAAGCAAAAAAACAAGCAAAAAACCCAAAACTAAAAGGGTTTTTGAGATGCTAAGATTTTAAGAAGAGCCCACAGGAAGAAAAGAACCATTAAGAGATAGTTTACAAAAGTACCATTTGGAATCTAACAAGGATACTTGAGCAAAAAAATAGACGTAAAATGTTTTTAAATAGTGAAGAACATGGATCCTTCAAACTCATTTTCAGGAGACACTGAAGTGTTCTCTGTCCATGCTTCACATAGTATAACAAACAGATTGTGTACTACTAATTTCAGAATACTCTATTCTTCTGCCCCTTAAGGGTGAATAGGCTACTAAAGCAGCAAGGACTTTATAAAGTGTCAAGTATTTCCCTGTCCTTGAACACAAAATCCACAAACAAGATCTTTGAGGCAAGCATAAAGCTCTCTCATCGGTGCACCTTATACGTCTTGTTGGTTCATGATAAAATATTTTCTAAAAATTATCTGGTTTAAATGTGCTTATAAACACTTTTACCTCTATGACTATGATGGTTTTCTTTCTGCATTTCTAAATAAATAGTTATGAGTGTTGAGCTTGCTATCTTCTCAATTTCCAACATCTAAAACCTTCACAGACTCAGCCATTACTTGCTTTTCATAAAAAAAATATAATCTACTCCATTCCCAAATTTGTGTATGTTCTCTTGTACATATTTCAAAGACTGGTCTCTTTTAGTAGGATATAGAACTAATATTTTGCAAATTCTGCTTCCCATTTTAATTTCCCTTACATGTATGGATGAAGAGGCCCTATACAGACTTTTACTTCTATGGCCCAGAAGACTGAGAACTGTATATTCTTGCTTCTTGATCTCCTCACAGTGAGGCTGTAAAAAGACCTGGACCTAGAACCACACTCCTTCTCTACTCCCTAGAAGTTTTCATGAATGAAGAATGAACACAGAACTGTCATTTTTATATTCAGCCTGTTTTGCTCTTCTGGTCTCCTTCGGAGTATGTTGTCAAATAACATGCTTCCATTTTGGGACCTGGAAAAAGACTTTCTTTGTAGAGCTGCAATCCAAACCTGCAGCTCTCTGAATTTCTGAGGAACACATTGCCTTACACTTGCCTTTCTCTAAGTTGTCTTCTGGTTCTTGGACTATTCAGCATCCATGTCTCCTTTACATTCTTGTGAGGTGCAAACCTTGTCGCAAAAGTCTGCACTTTCAATCTCTGCATTTCTCTCTCTACAACTACCCACCCTATTTAGAGAAGGCAAACATTTTAGAATTTTAAAACTTACGACTGAGGCCTATTTTGAAAACAAAAGTAAATTAAGAAAGTACCTATCTTTCTCCAGAATGAGCTAACAAGGTATTGGTACAGCATCAGCAGTGGAACACCTGCTGCTTTTCAGAGGATATGTCTAACATCCCCAAAAGAAGAAGAAGGAAGGAAGTTCACTCCCAAAGAGAATTTATGCTTAGTGGTGTTGGGAAGAAAAGAGAGTATTTGAAAACATTAATGACATTATTATTTTAATTTTTGTGAATTGAGGTTTCTGAACACTAATGACGTATTAATGTGGCTATGACCCTTACAGTGAGTTAAAAGAAAACCTCTAGAAGCATCACACCAGAAGTTGGAAGTCACCTAGTGCATGTTTCAGAGCTAATTACAGTCCATGATATATTTATAGATTTTTATAGGACATTGGGATAAAAATTATGAGGAAAAAAGGAAATGAAGGATGAAAGAAATATTTTGCTGTCACTAGACACATTTACCATGTATGAGGAAGCAAGACACATTATCCCACATGCTTCTCCTAAATACCAAGGAGCTCATAGAACCACTCTGCTTCCCTCTACACTAGTGATAAAATATTTTGCATTTTCAAAGTCAAAAACAAAGAAGAAATATCTTTACAAAATTACTCAAGTGCCCTAAGGAGAATTTATTTGGTCTCCATAAGCCTTCAGAAACATGCAGAGAAATCAATAAAAAGTATATATAATGCAAAACCAAACTAAAAATGCTACCACTTCTTACAAATCTTGCTGTAACTATTATTCTGCTTTGGCTTAGGAAATATACAGATAACTTATCTGATTTTCCTCCAGAACTCATTGATTTCTCTCAAAGCTGGCTTCTAAAAGATGCAAAAAACTTTCCAGCCAGTCACTCTTCAAAAACTCCTATTAAAAGCTATGGTTTAAATTGCACTATTAATCAGCCTTGTCTCCCAGAAAAGGAGCAAATGCCAAACAAGTCCACTTGCTTACATACTTGAAGGGAAAAGGGGCTAAGGAGAAGTAAAAATATGCTTTTCCTTAACTAAGGAGAAGAGACCTAAGATCTTAATTGTCCTAAGTTGTTGGATGCATTGCCTAATAACGATCTTTACTCTATAATCTGTTTTGGCTCTAGAATGAAGGACAGGAAAAAAATCCAGATAATAAGGATTTGTGACAAAAAGTTCATACTTGACACAAAAAATTCGCACATATTTCTTTCGTTTTATTGGTATTTGTCTTGTTTCCATTTCCTTTATCCTCTGACTTACCTTGTCTACAAAATGTCAGCAACTTCAAAAAATTTACTTAAGGACAGCTACACTTCCCAAGAAACTGAAGTACCAGCCTGGGACATATATGATAAGACTTGAAATCCCTTACCCTGTACTTCCTAGACAGCCAGAATTGTAGGAAGTTAATTTTTACTCCTTTCCTCACTACCTTCAAGTTTTATTGATGTTTCAAGCTCTGAGAAATAAAAGTAGCATTCTACTAATTGTTCTACTTAATAGTTGAAAAAGAAGTTCCCATACTGGCAGTCAATCCAGAGGACATTTCTTTTGCTCTTTGAGGCAAGGAGCTCCTTCTGTTTCCATTGACAATGTAGGAAGAAATTTCTTGTAGAACAATTTGGAAGACCCATTTTTTCTGCAAGGAAAACAACCCAATGATCTCAAAGGTCTTTTCCAACTTAGTTTATTCTGTGATTATTCTGTGAAAACCTCTCTACTTCTATCTCTTCTGAAAGTTTTTAAGCATACTCCATAGTAGAATGACATAGTTATTGCACTGTGCAGGTACAAGACACATGTTAGGTGCGATTTGACACAAACAATTCATGCACACCACAGGTCTTAGCCAAATTACTTCCAGTTATGTAAGTACACTCAAAGTTGATGGGAATACTTCAAAAAATCAAGAAAGTGAGGAAAGGTACTGCCAAAAAAATTTGTAAGACTACACAAATAAACCAGAGCTGTAAACCTAACTCTTTTGATGGCTTTTAGCACATTCATTATTTAACAGGACTTTGAAACAAATGCTTCTATTGCTGTCTTAACAATTGAATAGTTTTGAAACTTCTTCAGCTGCCTTATACAATTCAAGCTTCTCAGCTGCTTGTCTGAGGCCCATTAGCTATTTTAACAGCCTAATTCACTTAGAGTATTCTATGTGTTAGCAGAATGATACATATTACATTTGTAATTAATTCTGAGCTGGCAAAATAGTAAGAAAAAGTCTCTCATAAAAAAGACAATAATTGCAAGATCTTACAGAAAGACATAAGGATCCTATGCAAGATTTTTAACTTCTGAACTAAAAATACAGTTACCCTTTTGTCCTATTTTTACACTCAAATGACACTGAAAGATTTGTATTAATAAGAAGTAAGGGATTACACAGAGAGACATAATATCATAGAGCTGTTATTTAAGAATTAACCATTTATTAAACAATATATTCCCTTACGATGTTACGTACATACATAATTAATTTATACAGGGATTTACCTGAAAAGAATAGTCTTCGAAGATAAGTATTTTTTAATTGATGGTACTTTTAACAGGATGCAATGTTTTAAATTAAATTACATTAAATGCTTTTCTGTTTACTCTGCATTAAACTCTATTTTATTTATTGTCATCTTCCCAGCATGGTCTCATCATGGTTGAAGAGGGCTGCTAATGCTATTTATATTATGCTGCACTGTCCTCTAATTGACCTTGTTTGTGCAATGGAATGGCTGCTTTTCTCAAGCTGCCAGCTCTTTATTGCTGCATTTTGACCATGCACTAGTGGCTCTTTGTGCTGCTTTTGAGTTCAAGAATCAATACTGCATTCCCCACAGCCAATAAAGGAAGCTGACAGCATGAATTAACTGAGTGTAGCCAGTTGCATGGAGGGCCATTGTCTTTAAGGAAAATCCTGACGATTACAAGCCTCCATTGCTTAGTGGAGATTTTAATGCAAAGCGCGAGGTTGCTGTAATTTAATTTTGGCCTGCTGCTCTGACACACTCCCCTTTGCTACTGCTTCATGGAGTCCAAGCTATTAATGGCTGCAGACCAAAACACATAGGGAGACAAAGGCAAACAGTCACAGTCACACAGTAGTAGCAGTTACTTCTGATTTAACAGCAATATTTCATTTGCATTTAGTGGAATTGACAGAAACTCTTTCTTTCCTTCTCAGACTTTTCCCTGTTGAATTCATACATGTGAAATAAGCCAAATGAAAGCAAAATATCCCAACAGCAGAACCACAAGGTGGTGGCATGTCAAACGGACACCTAAAGGAAGTTTGCACATGGGACAAAACTGGAAAAGTATGCAATGCCCAGGGCTCTCTCCCTTCTAGTCTTACTGAATCGTCTAGTATGGGATGCTGCTCAGCCGCAGCTGCTGCAGTAGTGTTGCAAAGATGCATCCACAAAAAAGGCAAGTTAAGTAAATGTAAAGTTAATGGTAGGACTTCAACTGCTAAGAGTAGAAATGAAATCACTTTTTATTTAAAAAAGAGTAATGGCTTTTATCCAAGGTGCTTTGATATTGAAAACTGTAGCTCCTTATGACAGATAGTATTGTTGATTAAAATGGATTCGAACTCAGTTATTCAAAAGGACAATGTGTTATATACAAACCATTTAACTCAAGCTTTTAACTTGTTTTCTCTATTGACAGTAGTATGAGAGGTTGTCTGAGAGGTAATCTTTCTAAAGCAATGCCTGAAAAGTTTTATCCACTTATGACTTCTAGAAAAAATCCAAAGCTTTTGATTCCTACTGCCTGTTTACCTGCCACATAAATGTCTCAGGAATTTACCTGAGATAAAAACTTGAGGTTAAGCTTAAATTAAAGAATATTTCTTCTAGACTGTAGAACAATGGAAAAAAACCACAATACCTTTATCTCTTCTGCTATTAGCTATCTTGGCCATCAAAGAGTTACTCACCTGGTCTCCTACAGCCAATGTGCAGTAGGAAGCATTTCAGGAGGATGAATCACCCCACCCCAAAGCAGCAGTTAGAGACAGCTGATTGACTATGATCAGGAGATACCAACTCTTTTCTCCACCAGCAGTAGAGGGAACCTGGGCAATTAGCTAAGTTAACTTTTAGAATGGCAAAACGCAGTGAGTGAAACCCCAGACTAACTTTTTTAAATTATACAGTGTGATAAAGGGAACGGAGCAAATAATAGTCAAGAGGTTGACAAGATATTTCTTTATAGTTACTGACACTGCAGCAAAAGTGTGTGAACAGAACTACGCAAAAGTAATGAAGGAGTGCATACGAGGTGTTGGGGCTTACAAAAGGCATATTTCCCAAAGGCAAAACCCCAGGGGATTTATTCCATCAGCAAAGCCAAGAGATGGGAACTTCTAACTACCCTGAAAAGAAGAAAGTCATTCTCTTCATCCTGGAGTTGGGAGCTAAGAGTGATATACGTGGATGCTCAGAGTAATTTTCCCTGAACAGTCATATTTAATGGTCTTTTACTAACTACTCCTTAACTCTTCCATGACCTTCACATCTTGCAGTCATGTGCCACAGCTTTTCCTCTCTTAAAACACACATTAATTTATCTTTCAAGAGATCCCTCTTGATAGACCACATTTTGTACAGGTTCACAGAGCAAGGCATAAACAATTCTAAAATTTTTCCTAATGTGAAAAGTTTAAAAATTACCAATCATGATCTCAGTTTTTCCACAGTATAAACATCTTATATAACCTGTTATATAGAAGAAAAACTAAAAACAAAAGAAACAAACAAGCAAAAAAAACAAACAAAAAAACTCACCAAAAAACAGCAACAACAAAAAACAGATAAAAGTAATTTGGAGTGACCCACAAGTGATCATTATCCCTTGTACTGCAAAACAAAGAAACTGAAAATCAATGGATCTATGAAAGAAAGGATCAATAGATATAAGGAATAGTTAAGTACCTATAAGGCAAACTACTAAGGTGGCAATAAATATAATCTAGGCAGACAAGCTAACTCATGGAGAGGAGCTCAATTCTGCATGTAACATGGGCTTGACCCTGCTCCAGCCAGCAATAATTAAAATTATCTGACTGACACCAGAAGGAGCAGATTTGGACCCTGAATGAGTTTTTAAATACTTCAGTTGCTCACTGAGAAGGCATGTTGAACTGCTAGCCAAATTCAGCACTAAGGTACCCAAATACCTCTCCCCTGGACTAAAAATAGAACTCCTTGTGTGTGTTATTGGATGGCAGAACATGGCGCCAGCTGTTGAAAAATATCCCCAGTCACAAATGATCAAAAGTTAACTCTCTTCACAGAATATCATTTTTCCAGGCTAATTTATTAATAAACTTGGAAATATATTTTAGACCTCGTAAAAATGTTGACAGCTAGGAGGTTTGGAATCATTAGCAAGACCTAGTTTTCAGGTAGAAAACAAGGGCAGAGCATACCTAGCTTTCCTTTGAAAATAATATATTATTAGGATTAAAACTAGCAAATGATATGAAACTAAGGTAAACTGAATTTGCATTCTTCAGTTCAAAAGAAGTGTTGCTTTGATACCACTGTGGTATATTTCCAGTACATACACGTGCTCCTGGGAATAAATGTTTATTAAAATTGTACTTCTCTCTTCTTTTTGTTTTAATGTGTGCTGTTTCCCACAGTTAGGTTTTCAGCAGTGAAGCTATTCGTAGTGCACTTTATATATAATGTTGAGATTTCAAAGGGAAAAATGAACATGGAATTTAGCAAAACAGCAGTTTTATAAATGCTAGTAGTCATCACTAAATTCTGTTACAAATGTAATAGGACACAGTCATTTCTCTTTCTGCCACTAATGAGAATTGAATCAATGATTATGTTTCCATGCATCACAGAATATACAGTAACTCAAGAGATGTTCATTTTTAAATCACAAGGAAATTAAAACCTATGTTTTGCAGATGTGTTTATTTGTTACTTCCTGAATTTTTTGAAGCTAATATTAGTTAATGAGGCTCAAAAGATATCGTTTCTGCTATTATTTTAACCTTTTTACCCATCTTACAAATATTGATTTTGCTTGGCTATGCTAGATACAGTACAAATAGGCAGAAACATGTCCCACCCCACATGCTGTGCTGCTTCAGTGAGTATAAATAATACTTAATAGAAAGCTGGAAAAGAATATTAGTACATACTTCCTACACAATCACAAAATATTTAAATTGTCAAGAGTACCAAGAGTCCTTCTCTATCCCTCAAAACTACATAATTTGTCTAATTTTTGACAGTCAATGCAGCTCAGTTTTGTGAAACCTGAAGGGAGTGCGGTGAGATTTTGGTATAGCTGAAGGGGACCTTTCCATCAATAAGAGACTGCCTAGAAAAAATATTTTAGAATTTTTTGATTAAGAATTTAGGTGTCTATTTTCAGAGCCTAGCAACTGGACTTTGTTCTGAAAACTGCATTCATACTGTAATTATTATATAAAATATAATAATAGTAATAATAATAATAATAATGGAAATGCTGGAATCTCCTCTCAAGCAAAAGCTTTATCCCTATCAATACATAGATAAAAGTGTTTCTTATTTAATGACTTCTCTGTCAAGGTAGATGGAAAGAACATGTTATGCGTATCAAATGGTCTATTTTCTTAAAATAATTTATAGGCTGTATAAAAAGGTTACTCACTTCACTTGCTACCAAAATGGATATGCAAGGTAGCCATATGGTGTGAGTAATACTTTTAGAACAGATTTTAGGAAGGGAAAAGAAGAATATCTTATCACATAAAAGCCATGGAGAATTTAGGAAGAGAAAATATGATCAACTCATTTAGAATTTGAAGAGCATATTAGGGTTAACACCTCTAATGATAACTGCCACTTGAGCTTTCATAATCAAATGCTTCAATTTTAGGTCTCATCTGAAAGGCAGATCACATAGAGAATAGTCTGAAACTCTTTAATTGCCTTGGATAACAATACACATTTTTAAGTAAGTGAATGCATTACAGCTTTGACTTTTGTTCTGATCATTTCGTGTTACAAACAGAAGCACACCCATCGTTCTTCTCATTGGTTAGAAATTTTAATGTTAGTGCACAGGATATTCATTCTGCATAATTCCTTTTACCCGTAATAGGAAATGCCTGGTTATGCCTTTATACACTCAGAAGAGAACTGAGGCCATTGTCCTTGAAAAGACTGCCTTTGCTTTGGGTAAAAAACTATGTCAATGTGAACTGGCATTTGTGTCCTTTGCAAACTACAAAGCAGAATGCATTTGAAAAAAAAATGTATCTCAATGACCAGTGTCCCCTTCTGACACTTGATGTGAATAAACAGTTTTTCACACAGCTCTTATTTACACCTTGATGAGCTGACACAAATGTACTTATATTAGGAAAGTTACTCCAGATTTACATCTGTGAAATGGAATTTGCCTCGATGTGGGGACATATAGCTGGTATTAAGTAGCATCTCATCAGAGGTTTTGCAGCCAGTACAGAAACAATGTTTAGAAGCACTTGAAGAAGCAGGCAAGCAAAGCCTGTCCTTTTAAGAGAGTGGCAAGGCTAGCAAGTTGACATTAACAGAAAAACTCAAATACCAGAGCTGTTGACTTGTGCTGTGGAGAGCCAGTCACCTTTTGCTGGCTGTTTCCCTTGTGCTAAAGGAAGATACTGCCACTGCTTCCTGAGATGGTGTGAGATTTAATTAATGGTGTTCTAGAGCACCACATGAATCTTACTGCTGCTGGAATTTGTCCACTGCATACATTTGGTATTTTGAATCAGCTACAAGTATCCTGATATCCATATTTCCAATATTAAAGGAAACATATTATTACAGAGAAGATAGCAAGAAGTAACAGTTTTGGGAGTGTGTCACAGACTCTCTTTGATTTATAGAGGTATCATGTGCCTGTCCATGAACTCACAATCTCTTCTTTTTTACACTGCTTGCATCCATCTAAATAATGATGTGGAGCATATGGCTTTACTTTTAAAACACTGGCACAAACTTCTGTCAAGCTGCTCATAGATCATAAGTCACAAATGATATCCAGTTCTAGAAGAATGATGACACGAGCCAAGACAAGGACTCCTTTTGAGGGAGCGGAGGAGGGCACAGGGGCAGCATGGCCCTGGCTGGGTCCTACTAGGAGGATCTTTTCCAAAGGCAGTGCACAAGAGCATGTCGGAGGGAGAATGCAATATTCAAAGTATTGGGAGACTTCAAGGGTGTTTTCGGGGACAGAAAATGTATAAGATCTTTTTATCTTGTAAGAGAAAACTAAAGGCTCTTGGGGATTTCTACACCAATAGCTCCATTCAGATCAGACTACAAATTTGGAGAGGTGGAAAGGCAGAGCGAAAGGTAGAGCTAAAATGGTGTCTGCACTTGGCCAATCAGTCTGAAAAGAGACACACGCCGCAAGACTGTAAAGTTTTTCTTTTGCTAACCAAAGTATATGAACAATAATGAAATAATACATCAGGAACAATGTTACAAACCATTCAAGCTTATAAAATACAATGTGGACTTCACTTCCTTATGCTAATAAAAACTTAATTTCTTCAACAAATTTTCCATTGTAAAAATGAAGCCAATGCTTCTATTAAAAGATTAGCTTTCCAGGCAACAGAAAAAATCTGTAATACAAAAAGATGATATTAACAATGTGTAGTGGCTTTTTGCCTTGTCTGATCTTCCAGAAATTATTTTTTACATTTTCAAGAAGCCTATTTCCCTTAATGGTAGTGATTTTGGTTTGCATTAGATCATGTAGTATTGATTTTAACTTTTTCCTTATGACTGTGAGCCAAATTCTGTAATCTTGCCTTTTTATTAAACACTTGTGGACATCCCTCTTGAACTAAAGCATCATGTGGTCACTTGGTTTCTGAGGTTTTTAATAGTGCATTTTAAGTACAGACTATGTTTGACTGGGGAATTCTTTTGTGCCACCATTTTGTTACTGCCTTTTGAAAGCAGAAAAAACCCCCTATCAATATTTTATTGAATATAAGGATCTGCGCAGTTTTTGTCTGTGAATATGCAAGGCAGTGAACCAGAGTTGTCTGAGACAGAGCAGTGTCAATGCTGTCAAAACCAATGCAGCACCTCCAAATACAGGCAGAGAAATGTAGAGCAGACAGCTCACTCAAACACTTTTTTCTTCAAGAGTGTGCAGTTTTCAGGCTTGCCTTAACCCCATGCTGTCTGCCACGAGCATCTGGGAAAAAATGAAAGGCGTTTTCAAAAACAAAGCAGGCCTGTCTAAGAACATTTTGAAATAATTTTCCACGATTTGCCGAAGTTGCAGAACAACAGTAAAAGCTACTGGATGGAAACAGCCCAGTGAAATATACTGACTAAATGTTTTCTGTACTGTTACTTGGAAAAAAACCAGTCAAGTTTTCAGTTTGTTTAAGGCAAAGGTGGAGAAAAATCAGATGATGTTAAATATTGATTTAGAACCTTCATGCTTACCATTCAAATCTGAAAATGTGAACCTTCCCTTCTTTAACCAGCGTTTAAATTAGTAATTCAGGCTATAATTCTGAATCTATGTGTTCACATCATTGCATTATATTCAACAACAAAGAATAGTTAGGCTATTTACTGTGCAAATAAAATGCGTAACAACTCTCTGTCTTGAAAAGCTGATTATTTACAGCTTCAGCCCTTATTCATGTGCTTAATTTTACAGACTTGAATAGCTGCACTGGTAGAAGAAATACCTACCTCCATCTTTGACAGTTAAAGGCCAAATTTTATAGATAATAACAAGATGAGTACTTAAGCAATAAGGGTAAGGGTTAGGAAGAGAGCAGGGCTCCAAAAGGAAGATGTTGCAGTCACAGTAGGTGCATATCAAGTGTCTTATAATATCTTAAACCCATCAAACACATGAGATGAAGATTCTTAAGAAATCAACACATGTTGATTGCTGCACAGTCTGTGATTTTACATGTTGTACCTGAATACCTGGTTGCACATCTGGATCAGAAAGAAGCAAGTGCAGTTTAAAAAGGAAATAATACACCAGGGACGATTGAAATTATCTTTGACAGAAGAAAAATATGTAACAGTGATGCAGAACTGTAATTCATGCAACATGACCTAATTATTTTAAAGGAAATGCTACCAGCATTTTAAAAGCCTGTGGATACACAATTGTTAAAATTTAATGCTGGTGTTTGCATGTATCAGAACTTATAAGAATTTGTGTGAAATTTTCACTTCTGTTTCATCCAGGACTACTCTAAAACCAGACTGTGACCTCAATAGGGTTATTCAACTTAATAAAAATTTTAAATAAAATAAATAAGTAATGCCAAGTCATAGCTCATTTGCAGGACATCGATCATATATTTGTAACTTGTGGATTAAATAAATACAAGGAAGAAAAATAACTCAAGGCTCAGCAGAATTTTTATATTTTATAACACTTTTTGTTTGTTCTATTCATTTCTCATATGAACACAGCACATTTTCTCAGTCTAACCCAGAAATAACTTGGCATCCATCCACAGGTGCAGTACAATTCAGTAAGATAGACTTTTCAGGGTCCTTTTTAATCTAACAATGAATGAGTAGAAAATGTCCAGCATATCACTTTTATTAAGGTGTTCTCTCTCTGAGATGTAGCACTTCCTCAGGCACCTCTCTGCAGAGATGTGCTTCATGGTTTGGCAAGATTCAACTCATCTGACAACAATGAGAAACTCGTGTGAAGTGCCAGTTTACCAGGCACTCTCTGATTTCTTTCCGCATGCTTTGCACAAACCTGCAGGCCCTCCCTGCTTTCCGTAGTTGAAAAATTTCACTGGCTGCAGTGAAAGAGGCAGCACATTGGAGGTATCACCCTATCTGCCTTTCATGTGCCTGTAATCTCCTCTTTATGACTGTAGGAGGCAGGAAACTTGGTTGCTAAAGTTATCGCTAAGTTATGGACAATGGCTCATGAACCAAATCTTGCTTTCATGGAAAAGACCTCTGCTGACACCTGGATAATTCAGAAGATGCTCAGGCTGGCATAGCAGTGGGATTTGACACTGATGCCAGGATGAATTTTTATGCTTTTTCTTTTATACCCCTCTTACATACCCTTTAATATAGTTTTATGTACTCTTAGTGCTTTTAGCCTACATACTTGTAATTTTCCAAGTCTGATAACTGAGCTGAGACCCACTCTACTGTTAGGCCAGGAAACCAAACAGTCTGGAAGCCCCAGACACCAAGGTCCTCTCCAGAACACATTTTTGTAAGCTAAGATAGGCCCATCCAGGGAGAAGGTTCCTCAGAACAGGCAGTTCATTTGAGCCTCTCATTAGAAAGTCTTTGACAGATATGTTAATTTGCAAGGCCTATAATTGTGTGTATTTCAATGTGTAGTGGGGGATGTGGTGCATGCATTTAGAGGCATTCCACCTGAACAAAGTGCTGTACCTAAGAATCCTGAAATAAATACTGAAGTAAAAACCCCTTTTCCCTATAAACCATGTTTTAGTTTTAATTTTAAGACCAAAGAAAGGCAACAACACTGCCTCTCCCCTTGAACTTTAATGATTCCTACCCAGCAAAATGAGCTCAGGGAGGAAAGGAGAGTCCAGGATGCCACAGGAAGCAATGCTCCTATTGCCTGAATATTGAGATGGGATACAGTTTGGAGGAGAACTGCTTCTTTTTTCAACTACTTCTGTCACATTTTGAGAGCTCTCTGTGGCAATGTTGGCTGGATTTTATCCTCTGAGGTAGTTTGCTTCCATCATCTATTACTTTTCAGCCATCTGAGATGACCACATCTAGCACCGCATGGTATAAAGACACTGATGCCCATTGCCTCCACTGGTGACACGCAAATGACCATGTCCTCCTCTCAACTGATGACAGAATGCCCTTGCAGGATAGAAATGAACGTGACTCCTTGTACCATGGCACTGACTAAAGTCAGAGATAAACCTTTGCTCTGCAAAGAGAGAGCAGATAATTAGGTAATAATCACTGTTGTGATTTTCTCCTGATCCAGAATAATCCAAACACTTCAGTTGAAGGAGATCTCTTCCCAAAATTGCAACACTGATGATATGAGCTAAATATTGAAACATACATGTACAACTTGTCCCTCTGCATATCCAGCTGAGGCCGTTATGGTTCTTGCCTTTTTTTCTTAAATATTATCTGTATCCTTTACATATTTATTTGTAGCCTATTGTATTAGTGGCTAGTTTTCCCAGTAATTTTCCATGTCCTTTCCCTAAGCAGAAACACAAAACAAATTCCAGGGCTCCTATCCTATCACGGTTCTCCCTGGCTACCATGGTTGAGAACAACACTTTGAGACATGTTTTCATGAACAAAGTACAGCTAGTACCAAGAGGGGGGCTCCAGAGAAGGGACTTGACCTGGGGGGGGGAATCACATTACCCCTTGTGCTCCTAATTGGTGCTTTTTTGTCAATTATGCTAATTTGCCAAAATTATAAAACTGTATTCACCCCTGTGGGGGTGGGCTTTTAAGGACATTCTTCCATAACTGCCCTTGGAGCTCCAATAAAGATCCACTTTTATATTACCTCCTATTTTATTATTATCTAGAAAGTGCGTGTTGTTTCATTTCTAGGTTGAAAAACATATCACAACCCTTCTCTGGTACAAGAAACAGTGAATGTCATCCAAAAAACCAATGCCATGCCAGACAATGCCACGCCAGACAATGCCACAAGCTTGTATCCCCTCAGAAGTGGGAAACTACTTTCAAAGCTTCAAAGACAAGGTTTGTCCCCCTCTTTATTGGAAGACTTGAATTTGGCCAATTAATGATAAATAGAATGAAAGAAATAAAAGAAACATGAGGACACTTTAGCTTAGACCTTACAATGGCATCCCTAGCTAAACTCACCTAGTAGCTGGCACTACTGCTGAAATGTACTACGCTGTCTACTTCCACTCAGTATCCGTGACAACACCTTTCCATTATTCACCCTTAGGGCTGTATTTAACTATAAGAGAGAGTTTTAGTGCTCCTGACACTAAGAGACAGATACCCATGGCTACAGTCAGTCTTGGTGTAGCAACTGTCCATGAATTCTGGCTCCAACGTACAGGTCAGTTAGCATCAGCTTACAGATTTCTGAGCTTTAATTTATTTATTGAGTACAAACAGCTTCATTAGGAGCTGCAGCTATTCAACACTTCTCAAATCAGGCAATTTTATTTAGAAGCCAAGAGAAAGGAGTCAGTATCTGGGTTTTAGGCAATGAAGTTTTTGTCCGTTGATAATGAAACTGGTAGCAGTAGTTTAGGCAGGTATTTTGCTCTTGGGTCCACAGCTTCTGCTAATCATACTTAGGTCTGACCTGAACCATGCCACAGTTGACTCAGTCTTTGGACTTTCCTGACTTAAGACTGCCAGATTAAAGCTGATTTCCACTTGTTGTGTGATATACATGTTTTTCAAAGGGAATCAGATTTGATCCATCATGTACCAAGACAGTGCCTGACATTTGCTGAATGCAATGTGCCATGCTGACAGTGGCAAGAGTAAGCAGAGCATCAATAATATGGAAATCACAGGGTGTTGAATCAGTGTCCTTGTTGCTTTGCCAATGAATCAGCTAATGAGAGGAAATATGTGGCCCATATTTCTCAAAGCATAGTCAGTCTGGTGTTTGCAGCTCTGGAAGAGTTGTCGAGTTTAGCAATTTAGTCATGATTAATCCTGCAGGCAAATAAATGTAAATCAGAAATATAGAATCATTTAGGTTGGAAAAGATGTTCAAGATCATTGAGTGCAACTTAATGCTTCCAAGTCCACCACTAAACCATATCCCTAAGTGTATCCCTAAGTGCCACATCGATGTGTCTTTCAAAAACCTCCAGGGATGATGCCTCTGTCACTTCTCTGGGAAGCCTGTTTCAATTTGTGGCAACTCTTTAAGTGAAGAAAATTTTCTCATATCCAGCCTATCCCTCCCTGGTGCAACCATTTTCTCTTCTCATTTCTTCCTACTCAGGAGAAGAGGCCCATCCCCACCTGGTCACAATCTCTTCAGATAGCTGTAGAGAAGATAAATTCTCCCTGAGCCTTTTTTTCTCCAGGCTAAACAATAGCAGTTCCCTCAGCTGCTTGTCATGATATTTGTGCTCCACCTCCTTCACCAGCCCTGTTGCCCTTTTCTGGCCATGCTCCAGCCCTTCAGTGTCTTTCTCTCTAATGAGGGGCCCAGAACTGAACACAGGATTCAAGGTGTGGCCCCAGCACTGCCTAGTACAGGGGACAGTCACTGCCTGGTCCTGCTGGCCACACTATTCCTGACACAAGCCAGGATGCCATGGGCCTTCTTGGTCCCCTGGGCACATGCTGACTGACGAGTCAGCCAGCACCCCCCGGGCCTTTTCCACTGGGAAACTTTCCAGCCACTCTTTTCCAAACTTGTAGCTCTGCCTGGGGTTGTTGTGACCCAAGTTCAAGGCCTGGCTGAACTTGTTGCCTTGCTGAACCTCATACAATTGGCCTTGGCCCATCAGTCCAGCCTGTCCAGATGCCTCTGCAGAACCTTCTTGCCCTGCAGTAGATCAACACTCCTGCCCAACTTGGTGTCATCTGCAAACTGATTAAGGGTCCACTCAATCCCATTGTCCCAATCGTTGATAAAGATATGAAACAGAACTGGGCCCAAGACTGAGCCCTGGGGAACACTTGTCTGCCAACTGGATGTAACTACATGTAATCACTCTCTGGGCCCAGCCACCCAGCCCCTTTTTACTCAGAGAAATTTGCATCCTTCCAAGCCATGAGCAGCCACTTTCTCCAGAACTCTGAAAATACACCTGAGGGGAAACCAGAATACAAAATGCAAGCTCCAAACTGTTGGCCTTCTTTCTCACTTCACTCCCTATGTTTTCCTGATTTTTATTTTTCTGATAAAGCTGTATTGCAGATATGTCTCTGTCTTCTTATTATTGCTGTTCTGATGTGCGAACAACATAGATAAATCATTTTTGTAGGTTTTAACTGACCTAAAGATTCATTCATCCTTGTGGAAATTGTTGCTTACACTTATGTGCACACACACCTCAACTAGTTTAAAAACATTTCCAAATAAAATCTGGAGAGAAAGTATTTACTCTTTAAACATTTAGAAACCGGTTCATTTTTCTACCCAATTATAGCAACTACACGAGGGAGCAATAAGTCTCAGAAGATTTGTCACAAATCCTCCAAGTCCATGACACCAGTTTCAAAGAAAACTATTGGTTCCCTTCAAAGCAGTAGTCTGCAGCTGCCTGATAAAAGGCCACAACCCATTACAAGGTAATCATTAGGCAGACATTATTATTATTTTCCTAATTAGTCAAAAATCATTGGATTTCCTGTGGCTTCTCCCTGCTGAGCAATCATTTGATCTTGCTTATGTTGACAAACATACAAGTCACCAATTGTGCCTCATTTATCATTTGACAAGGACAATGTTTTCTTCTTCTTGTGTGAAGAAGAGAAGACTAAGAACAAGAAAATAGCCAAGAAGATTCAGAATATAACTGTCCTTTCTTTTCGCTTCAGTGATCTGGTGACAAACCCCACCAAATGAAAAGGATCTGCAGTGAGCTAGAACGCTCTTCAGATCCTGGGGGGAGTGTTAATGCAGAATCCTACAATGAGCCTCACGTAACATAGACTGAAAATATTCCTGCCACAACTGAAATGTAGAGAACTCTGTGTTCCCAAAAAAGGACCCCACAGCAATCCCCCTGCAACGCTGTCTAACTGTCAAAATGTGGCTAAATTTAAGAGAGTGCTCAAGGCCGAAAAAAAAATATTTTGTGAAATGTAAAGAGTGAGATAAATTTGTACAACTCAAATCCCCAAATTTAGTTTGAAAGGCATTTCAAAACTCAGCTCCCTACATAGGGAGTACTTTTTTAAACTAAGTACAGGAAAATCTGGCATAAGGATGTGTATATGTGGAAGTTTATTTATAGTTATTGCTAGTGATAGGTATGAAATTTTTTTTGGTCTAAATATTTCTCTTTCAGTAAGCTGGTCTTTAGGCTCCTCAGACATTGTTAAAAAAACTACCACTGCAAAGTAAAGTGTTATACCAGTTCCTGAATATAAAACCAAGCACTGTATTGTTTCTAAGGGAGTTACAGCATGTTTCTCAAAATTTCTTCTTGGTTGTTGCATACTGCAGCTCTTTTACTAGGCAGTTTAGCATATCACAGCATTTTTTCTTTTTTTAATTCATTTTATGAATTAGTATTACCATCCCCTCAGGGAAGAAATAAATAATGGAATGCTGATATGGAGAGAAAAGAATCACAGTAAGCAAGTAGGAGTAAAAAAATGCATTTTAAAAGGTGTAAAACAGTTAATTTTCTGTACTGGAAATTTTGAGGCAGATATAAAAGTATCTTCCTCAGTTTCTATATATGACTAAAAATAGGTAAGGCAAGCTGCTGAATTTATGGCATTAACATCTATGTCATCAAGAAAGCTTCTATGTCAACCTTTAACATCTTTATATTGAAGGGCTTTCATTACCTAAGAAAAATAAGTAAAAACAAGAACAGGCAGGGATGTGTATGAAAAATAATGCATTCAACCACTTTTATAGAAAAGTACAAATATTTCATTATTAAGGCTTGTGCAAAAAATACCAGATTGAAGTGCATCTTCACTATTTGCTTAAACATACTTTTTTTTCTAGGGAGATAATAGTGATTGCTTGATGCTTTTATTTACAGGCAGTTTAAATTGCCTCTCAAAAATACATCTTATAGGCTGAATGATCTCAACTACTTTGTGAAATTACAGATGTGTTCTTTTTATTGCAGCTTACATATCCTGCAGCAACAGCCCTACCATTTCTTTGCAGCTTGCCGTACTGTTGCTAAGAATTTAGAAACAGACATGCCAGTTTTAATATTAAAGAGACTGTATTTTTTTCTTCTGCTTTAATAAATCAATCTTGTACTGCGTTGTTGGCACTCCTTTAAATGGGTCAGGACAAAGCGTGTCCTTAGTTCACCTCATGCAGCCTGATTGCTGATCACCAATAATTTGATTAGCTGCACCACAAGAAATTATTTGGTTCAATAGATGTTAATATGACCAACCACATCCAAAACATCAAAGTCAAGAGGACTCTTCCTGCTCCCCAAATTCCCTGGAGCCAAAGCAGCCTGTCAGGGTACTGTGCCCCCAGCTCGGGACACTCTGTCCACTCTACCTTCAGTGGTTGATTTGTCACATGAAAGTATCTGGGGCTTAAATTTTAAAAGAGCTATGACTACAATCTGACTTTAAGCACAAATACAAAAATCATTGCCAAACAGAGTATTTAGAGCTCTGACTAAGCAAACTCTGGAGGAATTACAGCCCACTGAGCCCAGCAAAAAACCTGTGCTACCAGGATTTCCTCTTTGACTCTTTGAGATAGTGGGCACTTTTAAAGAATTTGGCATTTGCAAGGACATTCCTAATAAAGCTCAGCCATTCAGTTCAGGGATGTAAGGAATTTTTTTCCTCCAAAATGCATTTTTTTTTAAAGAATGTTTTAAACAAAAAAGTGAGGAAAGTTTGCTCAGTGACACTGCTTCTTTGAGGCGTGCCCTCAGTCAGAGGGGACTCAGCGTCCTTCCCACAGACGTCCTTGTGGTGGGTGACCACCTTCAGCGGGGATTCTGCGGCAGGTGTGCCCACTGGCTGGCTCCTCGTCACAGGAGGCACGGCACAAGCTGGTGGTGGAGGTTAGCGTCCCAGAGACACAGAACTGAGAAGGACCTTTGGGTTGAATTCCAGAGGATTTACTCTCCAGAAGGGCCAGGAACAAAAGGCAAAGAGAGAGGCTATGCAGGAGTTTTTAAACGGAGGTGGAGAAAAGGGGATAATCAACCAGGTCCAGGCAAAGTGGATGATACAACTTGGAAGGGACAAATGAACAGGGTAGAGAGGCAGGAGGTACAAGGCAGATCCAATGGGTAACCGAGTAACACAGAACTGTCTGGAACAAGGGGAGGTAGTCAGAGCTAGGGTGACACCCAGCAGGATGTGCTCAGACCTCGATGCCACCCACAGATCTGCCCTCCGACCCACTGTCCTGGGTGGGGAAATCCACCCACTCAATGGCAAGTGCCTGATGTGTATTTGCCTGCCTCAGCCCAGGAGTAGACTTGGTCACCGCAACAGCTCTTTGTACACAACAGTATCTTTGGTGTATTCCTTTCTCAGGCAAAGCCTGGCTTGCAGAAATTATGACATTTAATAGCCCAGCTTCTCCGCTGAGCACATGTGATAAAGCAGAGCTCAATGAAACATGCAGATATTATATAGGGATATTTATAGGCAGACTGGCTTGGTTTGCTCTGTCCATCCTTCACACCTTCTGCACATTTGTTTCTTGTACAGTGGGCTGCATTGACAAGGCTTGATAAAGTACTTAAGGTCTTTCTTGCTACAGCTGCTCACAGAAACTTAATTCTAGCACTGCATAGGAGAGTCTATATGTTCATTTAATTTTTAAATTTGCTCAGGCAAGTATTTGGTTTGGAGTGGTTTCCTTATCTCACCCAAGGCAAAGAAAGAAAATTGTGGGATGGAGCTGAACACCAGTAATTGAACAGTGAATGACAGACATCAAGTGCTCACCATGACATCGGAGAACAAAAAAAACAGAACTACTTCAGTTTAATAAATATATGCAAAAGGTTAGTTTACAGAAATAGCAGTTTGCTTATGAATACTTTGCTACCTGATTTTTGCAATAAATTATTAATTTCAGATTATTGTCCTACATGAGAGCAGAGATAGAGATTTTTTTGTTTGTTAAAAGGAAAAAAAAGGTGTCAAAGAAAAACATTATATTATTATATTATATATCTTATATATATATAAGATATATATATTATGTTATTATATTATATATCTTGCCACTCCAAGACACATAAATAAGGACAAAATATAAATAACTTTTCTGACTCAAACAAAACCAAAATCTTATAGGCTGTGCCTTATCACAAGATTATTCATTTTTATTTTCTTCCTGGTAATGCTACAATTTTATTGTTACAAAGATAAAGTAATGACAAATGATTATATGTAAGGAGTAAGGTTCACAAAAATGTACACGAATGTTCTTTTGGTTTTGATTTTTATATGTTTTTCTTTGCTGTGAAATTCCACATTTCTCACTTTAGTTTATGTTTTAGAATCTTAGCAACTTTTTAAAGATTTCTTATCATTTCATGCACAGAGACTTTGACAGAGGTAGTTCAGAATGTGAAGAACAGTGGAACACGAAGTTCCTGAAACAATAGAATTATGCATCTTAAATATGATTGAGTTTAAGAATGCTAAAAGGACATGAAAGCTCTGTTTCCATCTTGCCTGACAAAGAATAAAATTAATAGCTTGGATGAATACAGCATAGCCACAAAGGACAATCAGAGTAAATCTATAATGGGCTAAAATTCAGTGAGAGCAATAAAGGGATCACAGTGGTTTGAAGGAAATGAGAAATAATTTGAATTTTTTTTAATCTATAATGATCTGTTTTCTTAAAAAGATGTATGTTTACTTTTGTATTACTTCATCTGATATTACTATAGCTTTTACAGTGTCCTTCCTAACATTGCAATGACACATATTACAGGTATGTCATTGCAAACAAAAGAAAATTATTTTATCTATTTATCTTAATTTTCAAGAATAGCTTACATAGAAATAAAAGAATTAAAGGAGTGGCAGATGGTCATACCAAAGGACATGGTGTTTACCATAGGTATGTCTTTATTCTCCACATTCATTTGTTTCCCAACCACGATGAAGGCACAGGATATCTGGAGGTCTCAGCTCTTTGAGTGCCACATTTGCTTCCTGAAGCAGGACAGAATTGTAGTCAGGGCAGCCAGTCAGCTGCCTCCAACAAGAGTTCAGTGTCAAAACTGCAGCTATGAAAGCTCCAAAAAATCTCTGCCCTGCACCCCAAGACAGTTTTGTTCAGCCTAATTTCCCACACATATCCCTGGCTTGTAACATGGGAGCTCATCCCTGGGTACATCAGCTTGTGAGCACCTTCCTCGTCCCCAGGGCCCTGCCTGTATGTCACAGGCAAGTCTGACCCTGGTTATCCTCACTGGGCCTAATCCATACCCCTGTCCACAGGCCAAACACCTTGTGTCAGCCTCAGCCCATCCCCAGGGAGATGCCCAGCGCTGGGCTTCCCTGGTGCCTTCCAGTTTTCCTTCTTCTGGCTGGAATAATGTGGGATGGGCTGCCCTGCCATGCCCTGCCACCCCAGAGAGCCCCCACTGCTCCCCAGGGGCTCCACAGCACCCAGAATGCCCTGGCACTCTGGCATTGTAGTAAATTTGGGGGATGGGATTCATGTTGAGGGTTTCAAGGGAGATGAGAGGGCTCTGAGGAGACCTTATAGCAGCCTTTCAGTACCAAAAGAGGCTGTAAGAGAGCTGGAGAGGGACTTTTTACAAGTCATGTATTGATAGGACAAAGGGCAATCACTTAGAACTGAAGGAGGATAAGTTTGGAAGAAATTCTTCCCTGTGAGGGTGGTGAGACATTGGAAGAGGTTTCCCAGAGAAGTTGTGGATGTCCCATCCCAACACACGTTAGTGTTCAAGGCCAGGTTGGACAGGCTCTGAGAAACCTGGTCTAGTGGAAAGTGTCCCTACCTATGGCAGGGGTTTGGAGCTAGATAAACTTTAAGGTTCCTTCCAGTTCAAACCGTTCTATGATTCTGTGAAATGTCAGCTGAAGACACAGCCAGGATGTGCATGTAATGGTAACCACTACACTGCCTATGCTGTTGGGGAAGCATGGTCTGCAAGTGCAATATAAAATGTAGTTTTCACTGAGCTGGATGTGGGACTGCCCCTCTGCTCAGAGAGAGACTAACTATCCTCTCTTTTCATCTTGAAGACAGACACAGGTTCTCAGAGTGCCTTACTCCGCCTCACTCACTTCTGCCATCAAACTGTGCATGGTAGGGGCAGAGCAGACCAGGCAGCAAGGGCAGGCAGCCACCAGACTCCTCCCTTCCTCCAGGAGCACCTGAGCCACCTGTGCTGGGACTGGGACCAAGCACATGCCAGTGCTATGACACTGAGGCAGCAGAGCAGTGTAAATCCCAAAGTATGTGTTGGGCCTGTGCAATCATGTGTTAGGAGAACACCTGCAGCAAGGCAGGGTCTCAGAATACTGGTGCTTACTGCCTGCTTTTAGTCTCTTTTTTATGCTCACACTACGCAACATATTTAGGCAGGAAAGAAGTGATTGTCAGAGACAAGAGTTTACTGCCTTGTAGAAAAACCATGAGTTGGATAAAATACAACCCATCTTTTTTCTGTAGTGTTTTCTCTGCTGATTTTTCACCAGAAGTCCAGGATTAGTTTAACAGACGTGTGAGATGTTGCCCATTACCCACCAGCTGGAAAGAACCAAAGCAGTCAGCAACTGGCACAAAAGCATATTCAGACACAATATACACAAATGTACATTTATTTATGTCTTGCATAGAAGAAAGTTATTATTTAAACAGCAGGTAAGTCACTAAAAAGTTTATTTTCTTGATTGTTTTTGTTTTCTCAAAGGGAAGTGAGTGGTACACGTGCCCTTTAAACTGTGCAGCTGAACTTTATTCAGTTCTTAAGAAGGTTGTGGTCCAGCTAAACAGTAGAGTGCCAGCTAAACCTCCAGAGCAAGTGAGCTGCCATCACTGGCCCAGCTGGTCACTCCAGTCACTTCATATTGGATAAAGGATTGGGACAGAGGCATATAGCTGAAATTATTATAATTGGGATTTTTCCTGACATACCCTCTTTAATAATTCAAAAACAAAAATTTGAAAATTATCCTGTATCTGTGTTAACAATAGTATCCATCCAATTAAAGCATTTGCTAGATTTCATAAGTAGCTGCAGCTGCCTCAGTTTTGATATGAAGTGTTTGCATCAAAACTGGATCAGCTATAAACAGCAAGGTCATGTCTTGCCAATGTGAGGAGAACAGTGGGTTCCTCATATACTTGGATTTACCCTATAATGACCTGGGAGAAGACAAGATAATAAGAAAAATATGGCTTAGCTGAGTGGGATTGTGCACAGAGAGGTGAGCAAAGAATCTATGGCAATTTGAATGGTGCCAGAAAAAAAGATCAGCACATCTATGATGATTGGAAGATCTACAATGCCTTGAAGAAGCAATGGCCCAAATTGCTAGCAAGTAAAAGGTAAGAATGAAGAAAATCACTGGAAGAAACAAGATATAGATTTCTTGGTTCCCTACTTGCATCTGGATTGACTTTTAGACATATCTTTTTAGTGGTCATAGAGGAATAAGAACAAATCAGGCTCTATATCCTATAGATTCTCAACACAAAACAATATACAAAATATATGGAAAATATAAAAATGAAAGCAAGTCCATCTTGCTCTTGATAATTTTCTAGTCATTCACCAATGAAGTGAATGAATTGCCAATGAAGTGTCATCTGGGACCCGGGTAAATTACAGCCTTGGGATTTTGCTTATATTTGTCCTTGTTTTGCATTTGTCTGCATGACTATATAATCATGCAGCTTCATAAACTTTCTAAAATCTATCTTAAAACAATTTACATTTGTTGCCTGGGGTGTACTATTTGGAAGACCACTAGAATAATTTTTTTTTTCTTGCTAATCTAAATTTATTAATGATAAATGAGTGTTCAGTCTGATTTTTGAATCATGCTTTTCAACCAGAAATTGGTCTTTTTGGAAACACTGAGATAAGACTATAAATTAGGCTTGTTAAAGAGAAAATTTACACTGGAAAGCTATGAGTCTGTTGCTAAAAGCAGACAGACAGGCTTTCCAAATATACCAAGAGAATTGCACAACTGTTTTCCACAGAGAAGCTGTGGGATTTGAGTACATTTTTATGCTCTGAAAACTCTGAAAACGTTCTGCATCCCTCTAAGGATGTACCTTCTCTTCACCTCCTCTCTGAGGAATCTCATATACATGGAGAAGGGAAGAGGTAAGGAAAAATCCACAGAAGTTTTCACAAGAGAGAATGCTTTGGGAAAGAGGCACAATTACCTGTCACCACCTCCTGGTTCTGTTTTTGAATTCTGAAAGAACTTCTGTACTCTTTACTCTTTCTATATCATGTAAATAGGTCACGAGCTTCTTTTATCTAGCTTTGGTGAGAGCCACAGAGGGAGGTCAAGTCATCTGAGCTCTGAGGTTTGGCCCTAACTCATTAACTTGAAGGAAGTCATCTGGGTGTCTGTTGGGCTGCTCTGTGCTTAAAACTGGTCCTGAGTCCAGCTCCTAATGGATCAGGATGGTTCATCCTGATCATTCTTTTTGTCTCCAGGTTCTCAGTGGATTAATTGTGTATGACCACAAGACTATGCAATAACAAAATTTCTAAGATCATGCCAAAAGGACAGAAGGAGGCTGACGTATCTGTGGAAGATGATCCACATATACATCATGACCAAACTGGGACCCCTTAATGCAAAGCTGGTTTGTGAGCTACCAGTGCTATCTCACTTGGCCATCCTACTGGGAATTTCCAAATACCTGACTTGCAAACGGATCTTTCTACAGGGCATTCACCTATAGAGCATGTACACTCAGAGGCTGACCCAGCTGAAAGGACCTTTGCTATGACACAGCCCCAAATATCCTATGACGATTGCCTTAAAATAAGAAACTGGGTCATTCCTGCAGTCATATTCATGTGAGCAATTGTTATGCACTGAGGAAAGTGTCATTACAGCAACGGACTATTTTCATGAGCAAGTGTTTGAAACTCTCTCTCCAGGAGAGTAGGTGCATCACTTCAGCTTCTCTCTTCTTCTCACAGGGCCTCCGTTTGGTGTAACATACATATATTTGAACTATAAGGCCCACCTTTCATGTGGTCTGTTCAGTATTCCAATTGACTTCAAAGAAAGGTCTTATTATAGACACGGTGAGAGGTTTGAACTCTGTCAGGAATGCCCCCTGTGAGTTCAAACCACATTACTTTGCCCACTAGGCTCATTACAAAAAGCAAGTTGAACCTATAGCTTTCTGAATTCACCTGAGAAGCCAAGATTGGAGCACAATAAAGAAGGGCAGTGTGGTTCTCTTGATAGGCCCAGGTACAGCTCTGTTAACATCCTCAGGAGTTAGTGTATCTATAGATAGAAGGAACAATTTTCAAATGCAATGCCTAAAACTCAGGTATCTGTATCTCTGCCAACTTTAAAAACTACATTAAACATAGCTTTATGTGTCATGTGTCTAAATTTAGACACCCTAGTTTTAAAGATGAACTTATAAAGAGGGCAATTCATAGCTAAAAGAACACAAAAATGCTCAGTTAGAGTACTTTTGACTTCTTAGAAATACTTTTTAAATCTTTATAAAAGGCCATGGAAATATTCTTCCTGCTTGCATATGAATAAGACTGTCTGGTAAAAATAACATTATCAGAATTTAAGGGGGTGATTTTTATTTTCTACTAATGTCAATTTAGTAAAGTGTCTTCCTGATTTACATGATATTGTGAATTGCACTTCCTGAATGGTTCAAAACAGAGAACAGGATAACCAGCAAATGGCTCCAATTACAGTCATCAGAAAATAAAACAGTGTGCAGGCAGGAGTTAAAGATTCCTCACGTTTTGCATGTTATGTCACAGTCACCAAGACAAAAAAACCTGGAAACTGCTACCAAATCTGTACAGTGGCACTTTATGCTTTTTCTGTATGGTTGAAAATACCTCATACAGTACTCAGTTAAACACAGATAATTAGGCTCTGTTGTTTAATTCAGTACAGCATAATGCTATTATATCACTTCAGCATAACTGGTGAACTGGTTTTGTGCAGAGTCACTGCTTAAAAAATGGAAATAAGAAAGCAGTCCCATTGTATGGAGCCAATTCAGAGTATTTTGGTTATTATAAACAAAGGAAAGGTCAAGAAGTGTGAGATTTTTATCAGGGAACAAAATCAAATCAAGTAAATCAAATACATCCCTCCCTCTGCGGGTGTGTGTCTGGAGAGGAGGGTTGAAAACTCCATTTTTGTTATTTCTATCTCATAAAAGGAAAGCATGAGCCAAGTACTGATCTCATCTGTATTCTCAAATCTTACTGACTTGCTCAAACTCTTCTGCAAAGTTTGCCAACAAAAAGCTGACATGCAAGACAAAACTTTAGGAAAATCAATGCCAAATAATTGCCCAAGTCATAAGAAAGAATAAACTTGCCAGTACGTTATGTTCTACCAACATTGTGGTGAGTTGTAAACCTAAAATCCAGGGGAACGAAAAAGCTCTTATTGTGCGTAGTAGGCTTTATAAAACAGCAGGCAGCACAAATCATTTCTCTACTGCAGTTCAATAGCTAGTCATTCCTTCTCTTCTATATTCAATTTTGCACCAGGGCCATGACTTAAATGCTATGCTGCTGTCAGTTAGTTGGCTGTCCTTTCCTGGGCTGCCAAAGGAGATGCTTACAAATGAAGCTGTTGTCCCAGTAATCAGGCTTCTCCTGATGGGACAGTATATGATAAATTTTTAAGGACATGGCTGCAGCATAAAACACACTGTATTTTGCAGCAGACGTTGTCGCACAATTCTTTTTCTTCTCTATTAAGATTTAAGTATCGTTGAACAACCTAAAAGTGTCAGAATTATAGGATACCCAAGGTGTACCTTGCAATGTAACGCTGTAGGCTTATGGATAGTATCAACTATAAATTGCAAGGACACAGATAACCTAATTCCATTGAAGCAAGACTAAAAGGCATACTGAGTATTGACGGAGTTTAATGCTTTGACTGTACTTGTCCTGAAAACATGGATTCCTTTAAAATCTGTTCCAATTAAGTTTTTTAAATGCCTTACCCAAAGCTAAACATCTTCCCATACTTAAGGACAAGCAAAAAGCTATTGCTTGACATGTGTGCATGGTTAACTGGTATTTCAGGTACAAGTCTAACACATGAGGTAATTGCAAATTTCTCAAATAAAAATGTTGAAAACCACAAGGGATAAAACTCATTTGAAAGTTGATATTTCTTTCCAAGAATATTGGTTCCAAACAGGAAAGCAAGGCCCAGATACCCACTTTCTGTCTCTGTGGCAGCCACAGAATCTAGGTCTGGTTTCCACCAGTAACAACTCCTCTTCATAGTCTTAAAAGCAATTTTACCATAAACCACTTTAGGAAAGAATATTACTCATTGATTAAAAAATCCTCTATTGTCAAGATCTTTCAAACTGAGAAGTAAGGGCTGATCAACCTATTCAAGTAAAATGGACAAAGAAACACAGAGGGTGGTCAGTGCCTTATATTCAGCCAATGCTGGACCAAGAACATTTTACCATGGATTACACTGCAAGAGTGCCAGGGTAGGAGCTCCTGCCAGTCAGTGGATACAACAATTTTCCTCCCTTCAGGTTAAAGATAAGGCATTCCACTAGTACTATAGTACTAGAGGAATATTTCCCAAATTTCTTTTCCTGCAGAATGGTTTTCTGAGTCATGAGGCACACCTACAGAAATTTTCAAACAATACCTTGGAGCTCAAAGCATTTTCTTTTTAGGCCAGCTATTATTGCAGGCAGACAGTAGTGATGTGATTCTTATCGTATTGCTTTATAAAACTATAATAAAATATTTTTGCTTGTTCTTTTGTTCTTCTAAAATGTTCTTTTTATTTTCTTCAGCATCTGACCTTATCCCTTGCAGATAGACTGGTCACTTCAGGTGTTATGATGTGAGATTTATCAGGAAGAGGGTAATGCCAAAAACTGAGTGCTGATGAAGGTCATAGAGGGAAAGAAAAAAATCTTTGTTGTGTAGGACAAGAGTTATCAGTACTCAATGGATGCCAGCTCAAACTTCCTGGAGACTTAATGCAAGACTCTGTTCAAAGAATAGCCTAAAACTTATACTCATTAACATCCTTAAGTTCCCCAGGGCATATATATGAGAATAATCTTATATGGGGAAGCAGAAAACCGAGACCTTGAAAATTGTTAATTTGAAACCGAAACATTAGGAATATCAGCATGTTCTGTGCCTCTAACCCTGATGAGACATATGGAAATTTTTAGAACTTCTAGTTCAATCTCTATTCAACTTTCAGGATGGCTTTATGGCTCAGTATTTTCTGACTAATGTTTTCTTGTAGTCCTCTTGCCATATAGAAAGACAGGGATTCCATTCTTGACTATTTTCTTATTGCTTTATGATGCTGAAAAATATACTGATAATAATCTCTGTCTTTTCTATTGCCACACTGCCTGCCTGACAAAAAATTCTTAACAATGTTTTCAGTTAAGATTTAAGAAGCAAATATTTTCTCTGCATCAACAAGCAGAAAAATTATTTTGTGAATTTTCTCTACATATTTGCTACTCTGATTAAATCAGTAGATGCATCTTTGAATTCTCATGAGACTATCAAAGAGCTTAATAATGCAGTTACATGTGGGTTATGAAACCCAAAATATTCTTTCAATAGGTGTTGAAATAAGTTTCATCAGTTCTTCCAGCTACTTCCCACACTTCTTAACCATGTTCTCTATAAATAACATATCCACAGACACACCACAAGTTTATAGAGATCCTGGCTTATTCATGTGAATGGTCCAGGACAACAGCGTTAAAAGACATATGTCCATTTGGTTAAGCATGAAGTAAGACAAGAAGGGAAGTAATTTTTGAATAGACAACCTGTCTTTAATAATGAGTCTTCGCATCAAATAGCAGCACATGAACACTCTTACTGACATTTTAGTTCAACATCTCAAATATGACAGACCAAAGACATAATTTATTAGCAGTTGGCAGTCTGGCACTGAATGGGGTCCAACTTTTACTGCAGTGTACTCTGATTTTTTTCTCTGTTCTTTCTGATTATTTTGACTTTCAGAAGAGCTTTGTCATTTGCTAGTACACTACTCTAATTCCAGACTTTGTCCTGATTGCATATTAAACACAATACATACACAATTCAAAAATATTTTTAAACATTACTGTACCAGGAAAACAATAGGTGGAAATAAACAATCTTAGGCAAAGCTTAATTCTTATGTCTTAGCTTTTTATCTCACAAAGATTTGTGTTTTGGTCAAACTTCTCATTGTATCCAGCTAGATTCAGTGTTGTATTTATTTGGGTAGTGTTTCTCCACAAATATTTCAAGATGTTCAACCTCTAGATTATGGCAACCTACAGCTCTTTCAAATACAACTGATAGTAGAATGTTGCAATTCCTTTTTTTCCCTCCTGAGATTCAAGTTTAAGGAATATGGAACAGTAGGATTGTAAAGTCATATGAGGATATAAATGATGATCCTGAATTAGATGAGGACTGAGACTATTTATGAACTCACTGTCCCAGCCAAGCAGAAAAGATAAGGTAAACAATCTCTCATAGGTCTTCAGATCCTGGACAGGCTGTATCATGATATCTCAATACCTCTTCATACATGCAGAAGGACCTAAACAACTTCGTAGTTTTAGAAGATTCTCTTCAGACTAAGAAAACACATCTTCTCCATTTTTGCCAGGAATCAAAGGGAAAAGAATAAAAGTAAACCTCAAACTATGCAGCAAAAGGGAATACAGGGGAAAAAAAATGTAACATTTCTTTCCTTCAGAAGCCACACTTTTTCTTCTTTTTTTAATTAGAAGCTATTGAAAATAGCTCCTAAATCCTGAATTTGCCTTGCCACAAATTTACTGGCCAAAGAGTTCTCAGATATCGTAACAATGCCATGGGTTTTTATAGTTGAGTAGTAAAGAATAATAAACAGAAGTGGAGATGAAATATATATAAGTGATAAATTCTGGATTTGCCACTGTGGCAGCATATTGCTTTTATGACTGAGATCCAGGTTACTTTAAGCCAGGCCATTTCAATTCAGTTTGCAGAAGAAAGACTGTGAAAAAAACTGTTAACCTATTTTTCTATGCTGATAGAATTTTTCTATACAGATAGATGAAACGGCTTTGAATCAACAAGTTTAGGACACTTTGATTTGATTTCTTTTCATTTTATAGGGAGGGAGTAAAGAACACCACCACTGATTTGCAGTGAGGTGGATCAATACAAAACAGTAGGCCAGGTCCATTAAATGCTTGAGGTTCAAATATCTGTGTTTGCAATGTCAAAGAGCCCCACAAGAGTGAATGATACAGTGAACATATCAATTAAAATGCTTTGTTTTTATCAAATGTTGGCAAGACATCAGCATTCTTCTCATTCTTTCACTGTTTGTATTTTATTTTTATCTTTTTTTACAGGGTCTACCTTGCAAATCTTTTTAATGAGAGATCTTAAGAAACGTTCATGAAAACATCTCTCTGTAGTGCACAGAAAGCAGGCTTAGTACACTATGAAGGTTCCCTCACAATTCTGCCAAACAAGAAATTTTTTTTGGCTGGGGTAGTATAATTCTTGAGTAAAATTAACTCAAACCTTTGTGTAATGGCCCAACCCATTCACACTAAGTCTAAGCTATTTACTACTGTACAAAAACCTAGGGGACACCTGGACTGGTATGTCTTGTGGGCTAAAGCCCATTGGTTTTGATCATCTTTCTTTCAATTAAAAACATCATCAAAATCTTCCTTAGTGACCTACTCTATAGTGTAAAATATTGTTCCCTTCAAGGACATGATTGCATTCTTCCTCTAAATAATTTCCCAACTTCAGAAGCTTTAACAATTATCTGCTTTAATGCATTTTCCCCATCTTTCAGGAAAAATATTATGTTCCCAAATATACTTGAATACCAATTCACTGAATGTTGCATCACCACGAATATACCAGCTTTAGAAAGCGATTACAGAGGGAGTTCCCAGTATGGTGACACAGTACAGCGTGAGTGATACAAGTGAAAAAGCTTCTGTGTTGGTACTCAACAAAAACCAGACATCAGTTCAATGAAGTCACACTCTGCCTAACTCAGGCAATACCAAGAATATGCATATGTCCAAGTCCCTGTGCTCAGCCGTCCGTTCAGTTTTCCACATGTACACAGTGTACTTACATCAACAGTGGTTGTACACCCTCAGGAAATAAGCCCTCCAAAAATTTGAATATATCTCGAGACTGCAGTCAAAACTGTCATCTATGAGCTAAAGAGCAGAATTCTAGTTGCTAGTGGAATACAAGCTATGCATTAGAAATCTGCACAGCAGATAAAGGATCTGCAGCAAAAACGAAAGAAGAAATGCTGTCTCCATTGGTTCTACATATTATTTATTTTAGAACACAAACATACTCTATACTTTCCCCTGATAGAAGTTTTTAAAATAAGATTTAAATCTGATAAGTACACAGTTGTAAATTTACATACTAATAAATATGGTTTTCAGTTAAGTTTTTTACAATCATTGCCTTTTGATGGCATAGCATATGTAAAAATTTTGGGTTCTAAATTTATTCTCAAGTTTCACACTAATATTGCAAATGAAGCCTGATTTGAATACAGTGGAAATATCTACTTCTTACACAACAGAGGAATTCAATGATACATATATGAGTGTGTAAAGAAATATATACATATGTGTGTATATACACACACACAAATATTTTGGAAATTCCTCTTATATGCAAAGATTTTTGAACTATTTCATTATGAAAAATGGTCTCTTGACAAGTCAGTGTGCACTTCCACACTTTCACAGCATAAATACACTGCTTTTAAGTACAGAGTTCTTAAGTACAAGTAGAAGAGATATTAAGAGGTGGAAAAGATCTCAGCCATCCAGTGCATCTTCCAGATGATACAAGATTATTGCCTCCATCATGTTTTTTCTTATTTGTCTAAGTTTAGTTAAGTTTCCTTCCACCACATGCTACAGATTATTACACTTCCTAATGGACATCACTCAACTTTTAACTTTACAGCCAGAAGTTTCCTGTTCTTTACGTCATCCTCATCTCTCACTTTATTCTTTTGTGCTACTCAATCTCATTCTGTCTTCAGTAACAGAGATGTTGCATCCTTCTTTCTTTTCTTTCTATTCTTTTCCCCTCATCCCTGCACCAGTTTCCCTTTCTCTATGGCATCGTTCATGCCTTTCTTCTATTCCCTTTCAAGTCTTTCACAGTCTGTGTCCTGGCCACCCTCTCATTTCTCATTCAATGAAAGTGGATACACTTTCTTCCAATCAACACGTGGTGATGGTCTTCAGCTCCAAAGTAAAAAATTTTTTGAAGGTTTTCATACTTTCTCACTTCACGGATTGTCCGTTTTTTTAGCTCACTTGGAATGTGCTTTACACAAAGAGAAAATCCTCATAATTTCCCTCCTTTAAGCACTCTTTTATTGCCACACATAAAAAGTAGCAGGGAGAAGGGCTGTGCTGACTGATATAATTGCCTGGTGTGCCACTACTGTCTTTATTATCTTCTATCCCCATGTTACTCTCTCTCACACCACTTTTTGACAATCTATGGCCTCTGTTGTCTCTTAACTGCTAAAGATTTTTTGAGCAAGGTCAAATTTTTTGTTGTTTCCCTCACTGGTTTCCTGGGCAGCAATCAAGGCTGCTAGACAACATGTCAATACAAAATAGAAATACTAATTGTTAATATTCATTGACCTCTTTTGTTTGGAAATTTAAAAGTCATGCTTACCATGGACTATGTACAAGTCTAAATGTCTCATCTCAATGATACCAATAGGATAATTCTAATCATCTTAAATTATAATCTTCATACCTAATCTAGTGAGGTAGAATTTTGTTAGTTATCTTCTTCATTGCTCTTATATCCATTCCTCTAGACCCTTTGAGGCAATTAGCCAAATCCCCATGGTTCCATATTCAGTTTTCTAACCTGAACATCCCCTAGTTTAGCTAGAGGAAACCCAGGAGACAAAATATTAGAAAATATCTGTAGTTTATAACAACAAGAAACACTTTTTCCTCCCAGCCTGAAAGGAAATCTAATGAGAGGCATTAATAGCAGCAACACTGTTTCCCTGAGAGAATCTGGAAGTGACCAGTGTCAGATGTAAGTGAATATTTTTTTATTAGGTCAGGGAAACTTTCATGAAAGGAAGGCTATCTGGGTTAGCAGTGTAGGTGTTGCTTGGAGTTCCCACAAGTACTATGATTCACATTCCATCACATCAGTTGGCACTACTCAACTTGAAGCTGATGGATCAAACAATTCTCTTTCATTCAGGTTAAATATAATTAAACTTACTGCATGAACTAAGATATCTGAACAAGAGTGAGTCACTGTCCAAGGTCATTACATATGCAAGGAATTTCATTTGAGGAGTATGCAGTAACATGGGAGTCAGATTTCACTAAGTTTATATGATTATTTTGAATAGAAGGAAACTGGAGAGATTCACAACCATTCAAAAAAGTTTGTGTAAAACCAGCAAGAGATGTCATCCATGTAATGGCNTTAACAGGATCCCATTACAAAATAACTAACCTCTTTTCTTATTTCCTTTTTTGTTTTTTTTTTCTTTCAATGAAAGACACTGCACATCACACTCAGCCTTGGCCAGCCCCTGAGGATGTTATGAGTGACAATAGTATGTCACATTACATGCTTTTACAACACCTAGCACAATGTGGCCCTCAGCCCTGAAGGAGGCTTCCAGATGCTACTTAAGGACAAATAAATTACTGCAAATACGTATAAACAGTCATTTAACGGTAGTCAAGACACATTGTTATGCTTTCTCCGTCTTACAAACCTTCACTAAAAAGTATTTTGAACCATTTTCAGGTTTTTTTCCTTCCTTTCCTTTCAAACAATATCAAAGGGACATGCCAGAAGATGCTGCTTAGGCTATCATGTCCTATTTCCTGTGACGCCAAGGGAATGCTTTCTTTTCTGGCCCTTCCACTGCTGCAGGCAGGGTGGCCTGCAGGGTTTAGCAGGAAGGACAAAAAGCTCTTTGAATATTGCTTTCCTTTTTTTAATTTTACACTGCATATTGCCTCATGCTCGCTCGTCTAAGGATGGAATATGCAGAGCCACTATATCATAGTTTCAATATGACACATTGTGAACCTTCTGGCTTGCAGTCCAGGAGCCAAATGGCATTGTGTATTCCCTCCATTTGGCCTCATTTTCATCTTCCCCCTTTGCACCCAGGCTGACAAGAGGAGCATATGAAGCTTTTTCTCACTGCTGCATCTTGACCTTGACCTTACAGCTTTAGAAAAGGGTACTTGCATGCGCAGGGCTGCTATTGTCCGCAGCCGAGTCCCACTTTCTTTTGACATTAAGCGAGTAAAAGGCCACGTGACAGAGTCCCTTTGCAGCCCCAACATTTCTGTCCTGTTTTCTCCTTTGCAAATGTTTTTGTACTGACTTTTATTTTTCCTCAGGTCAGGCTTACAGCGTCTTTTGCTTTTTTTTTTTCTCTCTGTTGTTCCTATCCCCCTCTCCTTTCCCTACACACACACGCGCGCTCACGCACGCAGACACACGCGCACAGACACACACACACACACAGAGGAAAATCTATATGTGTCAGACATTCAGCAAGGGAAAGACAAAGGCACTGAGTTAATTACCCATCATTTACTGCTGCTGAGAAGAACAGATGGTAGCAGGCGATATGTAAATGGCAAGGGGCAGTGAATTATTCGATTTTTTTAGATTAATCGTCGATGACAAAGGAAGTGATTACAAGCTGTGACATTTATACAAATGTATAAAGTACATAATGCTAGAAAAAAAAGGGCTTAATATTATTATGAGGATGTCAGGCATGTGAACACCATTGTCATAATACAAAGCAACACATTTTGTGAGATCCAAGGATCTGCTTTTCTTTGATTTGCAAACTTTAGTCCTAGCCTCTGGAAATACATATTTCCCAAAATGAATCCACGCCTGACAATCATGAAAAAAAGGTTTGGGTGTTTTTGCATATTTCCCACAATGCATAACTCTGCCTCGTCTCAATGGTAGAGCTTATGAGGGATGAAGCTGATGTCGAATCAGTGTGGACTGTAAAATAGAAAAAGGTGCTAATAAAACACATAGACAGGAAATGGAAAATAAAAGGAAAGGTGATGTTTAAGCTGACAGACCCTCTGTGAGGACAGGAGGGCAAACGGTGAGGTGGAAGTGAAGACAGAATAGAGTATTGTTTGTTTACTGCATGTCTGAAAAATAATTGTTTTAGAGACTTTGAAGGTCAGAATGACATAATGTCCAGGCCAGGCCTTGCTTTACACAAACACCCAACCTGCTCATCCTCAAGGTAGTCTACTGTATTTTCTGCTGTATAAATAATTAATTGGTACATGAGGAAAACAGATGCTTTCTTTTGCAGATCATAGAAACCGCTCCATCATCAAAATGTCTTCAATCACCTAATTATTAAATCTATACGGTGATAATAATACAGATGGGAGATGAAGCCAGTGAGCTGCAAATTTTTTTCCCATTGAAGCATCCCAATCTACTGTATTCCTTGTTTCACATCTTGCAGTGAACATCAGCAAGGCAAATAGATGTGAGAGTTTGGTGGTGAGCTTATTTATCCTCCTCAGAAATACTTTCCAATCAAGCAAGGCAAAACATCACCAAAATTACTGTGAAACACTCCACTGTTGTGCATGCTTTGTTGATTATAGAGGGGTGAGGGAGGGACAGAATAACAGTATAATAGTCATCAGTACTGGGTAGTACATTTAAATCTAGAAATCCATTTCATATGAATATTTTTTCAGGAATAAAATGCTGGCTGTACCCATCTGCCCTGAAGAAAGAAGAATAAAATGCTGTAGCACATCTGAATTTCCAGTGTGGTATTATTAAAAGCCAGATACTCAAGACAAGCAGCAACATCTAAGATATTGGTTTATAAGATGGTTTTCTTTTGCTTCCTTTTCGATAGTGTTACCTCCATGAGATGCAGTTAATGCAATAATGTAGTTTCCACTCTGTTCATTGGTGCATATGCAAGGTTGGTTAGTCCATTTGTCTTTCCTAGGCAAACATAGCATGGATCCCAGAATAAAAACACATATACATTTATTGAAACAATTGAGCTGTATCCATTTCTCCTGACTGGAGACATTAAATTGAAAGTATCCCAAATCAGTTCACATTGCATATATCACGTCATCTACTTATTTCCTTGGGATGGGGGGGATTATGAATTAAAGTTGTAACCCGGAGGTGGGGAAAGGCACCTCTCTTACAAGGCTAGAAAGCAGAACAAGATTCACCCTTCTTGAAAATTAAAGAGAAAGAAAACATCCTTCCAATTGAGGAACAGTGAATGGGACATGACTTTGTGAAAATATCTAGGTAAGTGTCAACATCGGTATTTCTTAACCCTCCCTAGATAAGATGAAATGGTTCCAGTGAGAAAACCCTCACTCCCTCCTCCTCCCCCATCTCTTTTTTTTTTTTTTTAAACAAAGGATGGATGATTTATGACATGGGCATGAGCATATACAGCTTTCTTGTACTTATAGATTCATATTTATGAGATTTTTTAAAAAACATCATAGGTAGACCATACATTATGGCAGACTTTCCATTATTAAAGTGTTAATGCATTCCAAAGGACAAAAAGCAACATCAAGAGGGAAACATATGTTTTTATTTGGAGAAAATGGCTGAATCTGAGTCTTCGCCATATCTAGACATCTATTTATACACATTCCTGCAACACAACAAATTCATGAGGGAAGAGAAAATAAAATACCCATGCATTTCTACAGCTTTCCACTGCTTTGGAGATATTTATTTATGAAAACCAGAGGTAGTCATTATTTATAGTCTTGATCTTTTTGTTCTTTCATTTATTTTTTTTTTACTAAAACAAAGATGAAATTGGAATTGATTTTTTGAGGGACATTTATACTGAAAGCAGGATAATTTTATATTTTCGCAAGCTGAAGTCTGTATTCATTACTAGGAAAAAATGTAAGACCAGCAAGCTAAAGTATTTTCATCTGTGGCCCATATTTATTTTATAGGAAGCTTGTCACTGCACCAATGCATAAAAATGGAATTTAAACTATGATTGTACAATAAAATGAACTCCAATGCACTACATTCATACACACTGGAATTATACACTGGATATATATTTTTCTTATGTATGTATGTATGTAAACACACATTTGTGTAGAGAGGGTTTTTTGCTTGGTTAGCTGTAGAGTTCGTGTTTAGGCAAGCGCACCTAACAATCACAGTCTCCCATTAAGAAGATATGCATATATAATATTTATATGCAGATGTGCATGCTTGACATCATGCATCTCCAAGCATGTTTGTTAGTACTGTTTTCATTTTTTCATTCCAGTGCTGTCCACATTAAAATAGCAGTGAATTTCATCTGCTGTGCGCTATAGAACATATACGCTGCAGTCTGTCTAACCTGAGAAAGCAGGATGTGCTGTGAGACCAGAATCTCTTTAGTCACTGGGAAACAGGGAACAATAATTAAAAAGTGGAATGGGAAGGCCTATTGTGGCAGTGAAGAGGTGAGCCAGGGCATCAAGACCTTGTTTAGTGGGAGAAGTCAGGCACTGGATAGCAGTTAAACACCCCAGAAAGGCTCCAGGTTATTTTTCATTTTATTGTATGGCCTTCTACAGCTGAACCAGTAATATGTTCAGCCTTAAGTGGGATATAATACAAAACCTTAACCAGCTAGGAAAGCAAATATTTTCCCTTAAGCCACTTTCATGTTTATTAACACAGACATTCATTTTTTCATTAACATGAACATCTATCTTTTTGTGTTATGCTTAAAATATACATTGTAGGAGCAAATATGACTAAAAAATATTTGGTAAAGGAGTTACAGCCATATAATTTTATTTTTGGTAGGCTTTAAACATCGTAGGTCATTTAAAATTACCACACTGCTAATACAGCCCTATTCCTAAAATACCTCACAGAGCTCTGGACTGTGCCTTCCCGAAAGCAGATAAGCAAGTCAGCCAGCATCAGTATTCCAAAATACCAAAACAAACCAACAACAAAACAGGTAGAGTAACACTTAAACGATGTCCCTTTAGGCATTTCCTTCAATGCACTTCAGCTGACTCCACTTTTATACAGGTTATAGGATTTACTATAGCAACCTTACCCCCCTCTCCAAAAAAAAGTCTAGCTCCCCCTTCTTTGTGACTTAAATCAAACCAATAGAGCCCTCTATTGGTAAAACCCCAGATAGCTACCGAAGTTTCTTTGCAGCAGGGAGCCTATGCCATCGTGTTCCAGCTGAAGTCAACTGCAGATGCTTTTAGACTTAGACAGCATTAGCAAAAGGCCCTGAGAGAAAAGGTCTCTGTTATTCCCCAAGTACGAAATTTCATTTTTCTTCTTATTGCAACTGCCCTATGCAAGTGGTAATTTTGAAGTTTGAGCACAATCTCACCACACAAACCTGGAACACACCTAAGAGCACTTTGTTCTTCTCAAAAACATTTCATTTTATGGAAAGGATGCAAATATATTACACCTGGCCCTGATTCAATATTTCTGCTTTGATAAGTACAGGATTTTGATTCGACTCTCAGAAGGTTTTTGAGACATCATCTTCCGTACAGTCCTACAAATTAATTAAGGCCTTGGGTATATTAGAATTAAGAAGTGTAAGGCCAAATCACCTCAGCAACCTAAAACTGCATTACTTTTTCCATTGATACATAAGAGAGTGTATCCGGAGTGGAAATTATTTCTGCAAAGAAATGCAAGGAGCTGAAACCAGGCAGCCTTAACAGGGGAGGACTGCTAGGGTCGTCAGAGAGATTTTTCTCAGTTCATACAGCCAATGTTGAAAACAAATATTGATAAGTCCTTATGATTTGGTCCATAATTTCAATCTCATAGTTTAGATTTCACAGCCCAATTCATGACAAAACTGCTGCTTATAGTCACATGGATCCAAGTACTTAAGGAGCTATTGACTTCATGGACTCCTTCTTGGATCAGGCTGGAGGGTGGAGGAGATAGTGGAGAAAGAAACTTTTGCTGAGGTAACTGTTCACATCTTGGCTTCAACATAGTGAGATTTCATTACCCTCTTACCTATTTATGTATTTACATAGAATTATTAAGATTAGAACTTTGTGAGTATGAAGTGGTTGCATTTAATTATTAAGGAAAGGCACTGGCCCTACCAAAGTTGAAAATTATTACTTCTATTTTGCATATTAAGAACCAAAGCAAAAAAGCTGATTTAAGCTGCCACCAAAGTGGTCTGTGAGTCCACAACATGGCTTGACCTGTCCTCCAGTTTTTAGAAAAGGGACCTGGTAGGAGAACAGGTTTTCCCCTTCCCCACCAAAGCTTGAATGGAAGGAGGCTGGTGCATACCCAGGACTAATCCAGATATGGAGATGAGCCATGACCATATACAGCATACAAAACAAAAATCTTGGAGCCTTCCTGAGTCTCAAAGCTCAGATATAGTCTGAGGTCAAGGTCACAAGGGAAGGCTGTAGTGGATGCAGCTCCTGAAAACAGACAACAAAGTCTGGTGCTTCCAACTGTTTGGCAGCCCACATGGCCTCTGGCTCCTTCTGCCAGTCCCACATGTTCTCACTGAGTCCAGAACCTTTCTGAAAGTCAACATCATTTTTTTCAACTGTCCATGAAGTTGATCTGTTACACAGAGGTCTGTCTTACACCTGTGCTAGGGCTGCACAGGAAATGCTAAACCAGCAGCAAACTCATCCATCTTCACACCTGTGTGAGTCATTCTTTCCTCCTTTCATGTCACTTATGCATCTGTGGGAACATTTGCTTTACCCTTAAGGTCAAACCATGTTCTCTCACCTGTTTTCTCCACGTCTGTTGCTTTTTCTCTGCTTTCTGTGGGCAAGAAGGGAAAAAAAAATATTGTATGAGCACTTCTAAATGTACAAATTATGTACAAACATCTAATTGCTTAAAAGGCACAGAAGCTTCTTTTTTTTTTACTTTTTTATTTTTCATGTATGAATTCTATTGAGCAGCAAGAATTAAAATAAGCCGTGGATGCTCAATATACAAATATGCACAAAATGTGCACCAAAAATTTCTCCTTTCAGATTAAGTTTGGTTTGTTGCATTCCCAATGTCTTCCAATCACCTATCTGTGTGACACAAAGATATAGTAGTTCTGGAAAGTCATGGGATCTACCAGAAAAGGTGACACTGTCAAAACGTGAGAAGTCCTTCACTGGATATTTTCTGCCCTTCTTCCCTGATAATTTATGCTTACATGCTCTCTGTAACAAGCATCTCTGTATAACTGTGTGACTCAGCGGGAATTATTGAAATCCTGTTTTGGAAAGACAAAGCCCTGCTATACTTCTGTCTGAGTACTTGGATATCTCTGTAAGAATTATGTGAGAAAGTATGAGGGAAAATGTAGAAAAGGATAAAGTCCTTGTGAACTGTAAACCAACCTGCTATGACAAATCAGTCTACTGCTTTGCTTATCAGGCCTTGCAAGCACTGTTTCCGTCTCAGCAAGTTTCTTTGCATTTTCACGGGCGTGGGATCTCCTCTACTCTGCTTGGCAGCAGAAGGGATGTGACCAAAAAGGGAAAGAGAACCGGAGCTGAACTGATGTGTCTCATTGAATTTTTCCTCTTTGTCTTTGATGCTATATATGGATTTTCCTTCCTACATTTGCCAGACAACATAATGGCCTTTAAAACATCTAAGGTCTTGGAGAAGTGATTTTAATTTATTTTTAAATTCGCAAACACCTATTTTTTAACTAGGCAACAAAGCCTAATTTTTTATGAAGAAGTAATGACTTTGTAAAAAATTATGTCACTCCACGATTAAACAGGAGAAAATGCCACTGTGTTAAAAACAGCTTGCCTTACACCCCGAAGCTCTTGATGCTATTAATAGAGGAGGCTGGCAGCCTCCAGCTCGCCATCTTCCACTGCACTGACACGCCGTAGTGCTAGCGAGGGATGTGATTGCTGCGTTCACCTGAGGAGAGTACCCTGGTGTCTTGTCAGTGTCTGCTGAGAAAGGCCTTCCAATTGGCTGATTTCTACCCTGTTAGGAAAATTACAGCTCTCCTTGTTAAATCCCTTCCCTTCTTTTTTTGCCATGAGTGGCACAGGTAGCAAATTTTAATGGATACATTGTGGGTGTGACCACTAAAGAAATGAGAAAACGATGACAATAAAGGGAATATAATTTCATATCCAGTTTTACAGGGAAAGAAATAATAGGAATAAAAGTAAATTAATGTAAACACTGCATGTAATCTCAGATTTGTAATGCACAAGAAAAATAATTTTAAAAAATAATTACGGGATAAAACTTTACAGAGGAAGATACCAAAATTATTCTGAGATTGTTTGACTGTGTATATAAATGATGAACTTATTTTTCACCTGTGGAAAAGAAAGGCAACAGGAAGCATACATTGCAAGGCTGCACTTGTCCCAGGATAAAATAAAAGAAAGGTGTTGCCAGGTCCCCCCTTGCCCCCCCGCAAAGTGTTGTGGAACGAATAAAGGTTAAAACAAGCCAGCTGGATGTGATATGTGCTCAGATCTCACCTCTCACTTCTACTCAGAAGTAGAGGGAGGCTCACGCGCTCCAGCAGACATGACCCTCGCGCTCAGACATTGCCGGCAGGGTGCCCAGAACTGGGACAAGGACGGGGACTGGCTGGCAAGACACATCACTAACCACCCCCAGATAGGTGCAGAGAGGTCCTCACAAGACAGCCTGCCCAATCCTCCTTCTGAGGAAGCCCTGACCCCTACCATCACTCCATTTGCTCCCAAGAGGTTACAGTGCTGCTCTGTTGCCCTTCTCTGCCACACACAACCCGCTGGAATGAGCGTGCTGGTAACTTTTCTTCTCCCAGACAGCAGCCAGCCTCAGAAGGATTAGACACATCAGTGTCAACAAAATCCAAGAAGAGCCAGGGCTTCAGCAAACAATTTACTGAGAGCAAAAGAAAATTCCCTTTACTACATGCAGTGACAAAGCACTGGGCAGAGGCAGCAACTGAGTAGCAGATTTCTTACTTGTGGCACCACAGCAGCAGCAGTTCAGCTCAGCCCCTCTGCACCTCCCTGTCAGGGTCATGCTGCAAAATATGGCTGCTTCCAAGAGAGGAAAGGGGCAGGCAGGAAACCACAACCGAAGTCCCCACGGATCCCAGGCGGTTTATAATTGCCTGTTGGTAGATAGGTTCTTCCACGGTGTGCATGTTGCTTAAAGGTCAATGCACATTGTCCTTAAAATTTCAGGGCACATTTGTGCTCTACTGCATGATTTTTATTTCCCTTAGAAACGAGCCCAGGGGAAGTAGAGCTGACTTTAGCCTCTAGGAGCAGTGTCTGCACCAGGAATGATGACTATTTTTTCTCTCAGGACAGGTAATTTTCATTTCCAGTCTCCCCAAATTTTGGGGAATCTTCTGGTCAGCCTAGGTGAGCGATACCAAGCTGGAGATTTTTCCCTGCTGCTTTTATCAGTTGAGATTGAAATCAACATTGTTTTAACATGTTCATGAGGTTAATATACTGTACTGAGAAGCTGAGGAGGAAAAAGAAGGGCAGTGACCAATTCACCTGCCAGCTTAATAGCCTGTTTGGATAAGGCTAAAAGCAAACTGTGGTTTTGACTGCAAGCAGCAATGCCCTCAGAGTCAGAGATGTTATTATACACTTGTGATCAATATATGTTGCAAAGTGATGTCATTTTTTTTTTCTGCTTTAGCCTCTGAAAGGTGTATGTCTCCAAAACTCTAAAATAAGTCACAATATAGATAATTACAGGTTCTAAATTATTTGCCTATTATGGCTACAGTATGAATGTAATGAAGCCTAAAATTCAAATTATCAACAAGTAAAACTTTCAGAAAAAGGACGAATGAAATGTGATCGCAACAGATAGCCCTGAATCAGAGCTTACAGCAAATACAAACTGAAGTTACCTTGAAGCTTGGAAAGAGTAGCAGTCTGTATTCCATATTTAAACAAAACTATTCCATGGGATTTTATGGGTCACAAAATATTTTGACCAGTGGCTCTAAACACTCTCACCTTCTAATTGTCCATGGAAACTATTCATATTTAACCATTAGCACACTCAAAACTGAGAATAATTGCACTGATCAAAAGAAAATTAACATTTGTATCAATATTTTTACTTTGAGTAATCTTTTGTCCACTGAATATGAGACAAAGAAAACCTAGCAGAGACAGCAATGGTTCCTTTGTATCATCCTTGATGATCTCATTCTAACCACCTTTCTTTACTTTATTTCCACAAACCTGTCCTTTTTTCCTGCTTCCAGCTCTTCCTCAGAAAACACCACATATTCCAGCATTCTGCAGTTTTTCCACTTCTTCATGAGGAGCACAAACCATTTATCCCCATTAGCCATTTGTGCAGTTCCCATCAGCAAGGTTCAGACAGACTGAAAGGCTCCAAGTCCCATTGCCAATTCGTTAAGTTATCCAGTGCCAACATCTTTCTGTCTCTAACTTTGCTACCCTCTTTGGTAGTAGTCCGTAATTTTATGGCCCCATACAGGGCCAGATATGGAAGAAATATGAAACAGTGAAAAAGGAGATCCACACAATATAAAGAATGTCTATAAAGGTATAATGTTTCAAACTTCTCAAACTGTTTTTGGTACATAAATTGTGTTATTTTTCTTAAGACAGCCTTGTGATAAATGAAAGCTATTACTATGTGACTAGTTATATCAAATAGTTCAGTTGTCACTTGCAAAGTGATATTTACCCTCTTTTGTTTTATGCTGTCAAGGAGACTTAAGTAAAGGCTGCAGTGCCTTAAATTCCAGCCTTAATTTGGGAAAATACCAGCAAAAAGACAAACAGAGTTCAGTAAGACTGCAGATACAACTGTCTGGAGCACCCAGGTGAGCTGCGCCGCTCCATCTGCACTCTGCTCTCTGTGCCAGCCTGCTTGGCAGGGGAAAGGAACGGACAGGACCCCGCTGTCCAAGCATTGCAGAAGACATGAATCTTGTCAATTTTGGACTGAATTCCCTGCCAGTTATCAAGCAAGCAGCCAGCAAACTGCAGCAGAACACACAGCAACGTGCACACCAGCGTTTCTGTGCCTCACTGCCCTCCCCTGGATGGTGCTTGTTAAGGCATTTCTGTGGACTCCCCATCTCCAGGTACTGCAGAGACCATCACCATCACCAGCAATTCACAAGGCTTACTGTATTTACACCAGCTGAAACACAAGCCTATGTTTACATACAACATATCTTAGAGCAGCTTTAATGTGTGATTTAAAATGAAATCTCTTTCTCTGGACAACCTTATAGGAACTATAACCTGGTTTCTCAAGGTTCAGGTTCTTTGGATTTCTGTTACTTTAAGGTGCTGAACTCTACAATTGTCAATTGTATTCTCAAGGGTTTGAATCACTTCCAAGAGATTTTATCACTGTATACTTCACATTAGGCAGGACTGCAGTCATATTCAAAGCATAATGTGGTGGTGAACAGGAAAAAATAACCAAACTAAAATACATACATCTTTGTTTCTAACAAGAATTTTTTTCACTGGATTAAATTCATATTTGGAAGCTAGTAAAGGCATGTTATTTGCTTTTCTCTTAAAATTCTTCCTTTAAGAATCCTGATTCCCTGAATTTTCTCCCTGGCTTTTCTCCTCTAAATTTCTTATATTCCTTCTTCAGTTTTGTTCTATTCTTCATCTTATCCACAGCAATTTCTTCCAGTCAAAGTATGAATCAATAACTAGAGCCTTTCAGAATGACATATAAATGTATTTAAAGGGGAGGAAAATATCTTATTAAAGAAAAAATGTCTTACTGAGATTTTTACTGTCATTTACTGGTTCTATTCATTCGGTTTCATTAACTTGCAATCAACGAGCCACAGACGTGAAAGTTTACATGTAAGTTTATCTTAATGTGGAGAAAACCAAAGAGCTGAACCGTAACACTTTTACAACCTCTAAAGAAGCCTGATTAAAACAGTCACAAACAATATGGATTCTCTGGGGTTGTCCATAAGGGGCTGTAAAAGCTTCATTTTACTCAGGCATCTGACAAGATTTTGCATCTCTGCTCTCAGATAAATTTAACCAGGCTCTGATGATCTCCAGGGCTGCTATCGAAATGGGCAGGGACTAGGTAATCCAGGCCTCAGTAATCCAGCAGCTGGCTCAGAAAGATGCTCCCTGGGAGCGCTGCAGCAGCGACAGCTGACAACACCTCACCTTTATGCCTTGTCCTTATGCCCAGCTCTAAACAGGACACTGTGACTTCTTCATTAAAGAAATGCTGTCTTCAAGGTCATACATGAGAACGACCTAGGGCACCCAAGTTCCCATGTTTGAGGAGTTTGTCAGCCTCTTGTTCGTAGGCTGAGGCACTGTAATCACTGGTAGATGGCCATGAGTGTACAGTTAGCCCATCCAAGGTGTAAAGTGATGCCACTTAATTGAACTTTCAATTTGAAGTTAATTGAAAGAGGTTAATGCTAAACCATATTATCTCACAACTGGAATGGGCCAAGAATGGAAAATTACTACAGCTCAGCAGATGGGCAACAGCTTAGTAAACCCTCTTAATTTCATTTTGTTCTCAAATATATCTGGCCCGATGGGTATCATGACTTCACACAGCAGCTCTCTTCCACTAGACCAAGGAAACTCCTCTGATGGTAAAATTTTTAGTGGGGAAAGTTGGGCCATTAATGCTTTACATACCTGCAGTTTGTTCCTACAGGATTCCAGAATGGCACAACCGTATGAAAAAGGGTATAGTTCCAACTTCTGAAAATAAAGCCTTGCCATGTATCTCAAAATAGTCACTTAAAACTGTGCCAGAAACTGATAAGGAAAGAAGACCCCAGGCACCACTCCCAGCCCTGTTAAAAAAAATTGAAGCCTTGAGCACTTTTCCTTTTTTTTTCCTGGGAGAATCAATGATAAGATTCAATGAAGAAACATGAGCATTTCTGGGAAAGATCCATTTGTTACCTTTTGGTTGGAGTCTGAAGTTATCTTATTATGATGCTGCAATGCAAGCAATCATTTAATTCCTGGGCTTTTGTCCTGTACTCACATGGAACATCAAAGCAAGCCTAATGCCATTTGAAAGATCGTAATCTAAACTAGAAGATTTAAATGATGCCCAAGTCAACCTCATACACCAGGAAGATAGGGAGAAAGTGTGATTTAATCAGCTGGCAGATTTTTAAAATATTTGTTCAACATTTTTTTTCTCCTAATGAAATTTAACAGTAGCAGGGGAATTAAAATAAAAACTGTCTGTATAGATACATATCTCCCTTATCCATATTTTCCAGAAAAAGTACACTGATAGCAGAGATTTTGTGAAAAGTCAGAAGAATATTAAGAGTATAAAAAACACCTAACCAAACCAAAACAACCCTACCATCATTATGCAGGTACTGAGGTACCAACACCACTGTGTGAGCCAAATTATTTTGTTGGCACATAGCCATATCAGAGCTCCTCGCAGAGGAGGGGGCATCCTGACTTAGGAAGCAGTTCAGGGAAAGTCAGCCTTGTTTATGCTGCTTCTGCCTTCCTCTGAGAGAAACTGTGGTGCACCATTAGGACCATCAGCAGGGGACAGGCTCCGTGCCTTCTTCCTACCAACAGTAGACAGATGTGTCTCTTTTGTTCAGTCACTTTCCTCAGTCTGTCATTTTTCCCAGGGACCATGACCATTTGCAGTAGCCTGACACGAAGGTCACACAAGGAAATAAAGCTGTGCATTTGAATTTTCTTTTTAATTGGGTCTCATTAGGAACTGCAGAAGGGTTTGGTTTTTTTCAACGTTAAGTTCTGGTGAGTGAAATTATCCCAGTTGAAACTACATACACAAAAGTTGGGTTTGATACTCAAGAAGGAGCATTGGGGAAGCTTTCAGCTCTGTGGTGCTGTTGGAAAAGTCGTGCAAGCTGGGAAGCACCACTTCTAACTCCTAACTGTCCTTTCAGTCCTGGGATAAACGCAGGAGGGAAGAAACACAAAGACTCCTCACTGCCTTCTTAAAATCCGTACACTCGCTGTATGATAACGCAGAGAGGAGGCAAGATTGACAAGCATGTTTTCAGACAGGAAGCAAATGCAGGCTTCAAAGAGTCTACAATATTTTTTAATTAATAAGGGATCAGTAGGAGCCAATTAAATCATGGCCATTCCAAATAGAGAAGATTGCTTTGCTCTTTTTCCTGTTTTACTGAACGGTAGAGTCTTAAATTTGCCAGTTCCTCCAAAAAAAAGTGCTCTGCACCTTTACAAATTACCTTGCTTTTCACAGTCATAATTAAATGACAGTTAAGAAGCAGAGAAAACTTTTTATTTTTCAAAGTTTAAGCTTTAGTTATCTGGGAAAAGTTTTCATCATCAAGCTTTATAAGGGTTATTATTAGCAGGGAACTAACACTTCAAAACGTATTTTGCTCAGTACCCATAAATATGCAGTCTAGCCTTTTGACACTCAAAAAGTTGATGCCTTTCTCATGTCATATTCAGAAGACAGGCAGTTTAGGAAAAAAATAATCTGTGTAGCTCCAGGTTATGTAGTCTACTCCAGCATATCAATACCCCTGAAACAGTAAGCTATAATATATTCTATCAGTCAAATCAATCCCCCACATTTCCCAGGCAGAGGCAAACCTTGCCTGAATTCCTAAAAAGGAGAACTTTCCCTCCTGCTTCCTTCAAATAAACAAATTCAGCCAATTCATTTTAATTGCCTTGGAGTGGCCAGCTGTGCATCTCAGTACTGAAGTTAGACTGTTCTTCATTTCTGGGGTTACGTTTTGGTGCCAGTCTAATTCTGCACCAGAAGGCATGTTACAGACACTGTTTCCAGCCCTATCTTCCAGCCTGGGATCTTAGGAGCTATACTTCTGTCTTCTACACTTTATTTTTGCCACTCCTTCATCATTTCTGCCTTCTTACCACATTCTCCCATTCTCTGGAGAAAGCAATGCTTTAGCACTCCAGTTCTTACTAATACTTACTAGAGGAAAAATCACGTTGCTTTCCCAGGCTTTTGTTGACATACTTCTGGGTTCACCACTCCTCCTGGTTAGCCAAAATATTTTTGTGTACTGCCAGGCTTCTGTTCTTACTTACAATTCAGGGAGCTTTCATTTTAAAATATAGGTCCCACATGAGTCCTGTCTATTTCTCAGCATTTCGTAAAGTCATGAACTCCTCTGCTTTAGTAAAGTGACGGCTGAGACAAAAAAATTACAAGCATAATCTGCAGTGTGCATTAGAAAGGAGTTTATAAAAAGAGAGGAGAGTTTTAGATTCCATGCTCATTTTGCCTTGCTTTGCCTCAGAAAGTGCCATCTGACAAAATCAGCAGAGATGGCAGTTGACTTCATTACATATCTGCTAGTTTCAGAGATACTTGCTGAGAATGTCCCTGGCTTTAATTTCCATCTTGATTTACATAATTCTGCTCCTTTACCACCTTTACACACACTAATTAGTGGGCTTGGCCTACACTTTTATATTTTGCTGGTCTACTTAAGAAGGTGGACATACTGCATGGGAACAATTATTTTTTCTGGTGCCCCATTCCCTTGGAACACAGGGCATCATCATGTGGGGGGGCATGGTAGAATGCTGACTCACATACTGCAACCTTTCTATTCCTCATTTGTTTTCCCTCAGGAAGTCCTAGTAGCTTCACATGATTTCTTATCTTCTATTCTTAGGCTCATTTCTGTGAGGAAAGCCATCAATATCAAGAAGCAGGTATCTCCTGAATTACCTAATAACCACAACTGTCCCATTTCTTTGCTGTTTCAGTAAGAGAAAAGTGGTAGAGAGGAAAGGGAACTATGCCAACTTGAGTAATATTCACAGTAAATGTCTTTTAAAAAAAGTACTAAAGTCTGCTGACTGCGGAATTTTTTTTTAAAGCCTGCTGTCAGGCTGGCAGTGGAAAAAGTCCTTCTCACTCTCTCGTATGCACACTCACAGTCCCAAAGGATGAGGTGACTAAGCTGTATGTGCTTTACCACTTTAGACCTCCACTTTTGGATCTTATCTTTACCAGTATCACTTATAGATGGAAAATTAGCCACTTTATTGCTAAAAAAGAATTAGTATCAATGAGATTTTAAAAGGATGACAGAGTGAAAAGACTAAACCTCCTGAAGACCCCTGGACAGTCTTGAGGTAGCTTTTCTACCTTGTTTTCTCTACACTTCTAAAGTGCTTAGCATTTTACATGTGAGTTTTCCACATCTTTTGATTAGGAAACTCTAGACAAAATTATTTTTTTTTTTTTACTTTCAAATGTCTTTCTTGGTCCAGAACAGATTTGATTGTATGAACTCTGCAACAAGCTGACCTGGCTGCTGAAATGTGCACCACTTTGATGGTAGTGACAACAACTTGGTGGAGGGTTTTATTTATTGTAATATAAAATAACATAAAGCGACCAGTGCAATTTCCCACTGTTAATTTTGTACTATGCTTTTTGAAACTACCTCTTAGGAAAACAAGAAAGGTCTTTGTGATAGGTATTATCTCCATTATATGGCTTAGTTGTGAAGTAGTTAACCATGTTGATTTCTACAGTGTTATATTTAAGTTTCACAGTTAACATCCCTCTGAAGCAAATAAAGCTGATTATTCTTTTTAGAACAAGTTTTTCTTGTTCTGTAGACTGAGGTATTGTCTACATTAAGAATATATGCACCATTATAACTACCCTAATTTTAATCACATCAATCCCACTCCTTGATGTAGACGAATTATACGTACCCACATCAGATAAAGCATTATTTTATGGCTGTGCAGTCTGCTCATATTAGGCATTTTCAACAAAGAACGATCGAGTTGCATTAGTGCAAGTTCCCCAAATTGGGAAAGATGATATTAATCACTTTGCACTATATTTACACATTAAAAAAAAAAGAAAAAGGAAAAAAAAAGAAAAAAGTTTAAATATTTTTGGAAAAAAGGGAAGTAATAATTTTAAAAAACCAAAACCACATAAAACTCTGTACCTGTCTGGGGCAGCCCCAGCCCAAGACTCTGAGGAGAGCAAGTTCCTGCTGCAAAGGGCTCTATGTTTAATAGATGTGGGTGCATGGTCAAAGGCTGAGGATACCAACTTTCAGAGCAGACTACTGATACATCTTAAAATGCAAACCACTGCCTTCCACATCACCAGCCTCATGCTAAAGAGGCTTATGTTCCCTTGAGAAGGAACAGATATTTTCTGTTTGCATACTACCTAACACAGGAGGGTCAGCTACCACAATATAAATATTTAATTCTAATAACTAGGGAGGCAATATCAAGGGAATATGTTAACATGATGCCTCTCCAAAGCTCGTAGTGAATAAGCAACCACTCATTTTTAAGAGGTAGCAGCATAGGAGTCAGACTTTCAAAATATAGAATCAGAAGTTGACCAAAGCCTGAATTTCCAGGCCCATTTATGCTGTAGCTGAAGAGCCTATATTTTTAGCATAAGGCATAACATGCAGCAATTTTGCCAATGTAAGGAGTCAGACAATGGAAGAGGGGCTGGCACTGACAGAAATGGGGATTTGCCTCTCTCTCCCTCCCCTTTCCCTCCCTGGAACACAACATATTTTTATTAGGAGAAAAAATAAATAAATCCTCAGTTGTCTTGCTGTGCCCAATTAGTATTCCATCCATGAACTGTCCCATCAGGGAAAAATGCCTCCCTCACACACGTGTTCAGGATAGCACTGATGGATCTGAGGGCCTCTCCAAACACAGTGACCATCTGCTAGGCAAAACATAGGGGTCTGACAAGCAGGAGCCATTCAGCCCTGTTGTTGGGCCACATTATTACATATTTGACAAGGGTAATGAGAGGCTGTCGTTAACCTTACATGACAGTCTCCACAATGACACACACTAAAGCAAGAACAAAGAGCAGAACTCAGTAAAAAGGCACCTACTTCTCATTTAACCCCGAAATTGTCAGACACCATTATTGCTAATGGAGGCTGGCGGTCCTGGGGTTAATTTCCATCTCTGTGCTCTGCTTGTTCTCTTTTTGAAATGTACTCCTCATATGGTTAAGGAAGCAGTTTTATCAAGGCTATTGGGAAGGCAATGCATTATTTATCATAACACACTGAGATGTAAGAACAGAGAGGGTCTCCTGGAGGAATGAACAAACAGACATATTTCATGAACCCTTCTGATGGTCTGAAAAAAAATTATTTCTGAGCTCAGACTCTGATATTTAAGGTTATCATTGCCTAAGTGTGACATTTCTCTCATCTGCATTTCCTGCCAGGTTTCTGTCAAGCCTGAAATCACAAGACTGCTTTTCCTGGTGACCTTGTCACAGTCACCTGGCTTTATAATCACAGGGAAATCCCATAGAGAAAGTTAATCGGTCGCCTGACTTTTAGTTGAACAACAAATGTAGGGTGAAACAGCAATTTACAATTTCAGGAAATAAAAGGTCATCTGAATATAAAATCTCTGTCTCAGATGCCATGATATGAGTTACAGTCCTCCAGCAAGTTATGAATATCTCATAATAGAGCTGCTTACCACCTCAGCAAGCCAAGGAACACATCTATTTCCACGGTGACCTGTGGGCTTAACCTAGGACAGGGGGCTCTGGGAATGAATGCAAGCACGTGTTCAGATGCTTTGGCATATTAAGAACAAATGATAGAAGTGAAAGTGAAGATTATGTCTCACTGCAGGAGACTCAGAGCCGGTACAGCTGGGCGTTAGCTCACAGGAGTCACAAGGTTTGGGAACAGCTCGAGCCAATGAGAAAATAGGACATCAGGTGGCGGGTAGCTGCAGTACGAGGATGCTCAGAGCCATCGGGGGGAGGGGATGCCATCTCTGTGGAGAAGCTCTCTATAAACAGCATACAAAAAGAAAATCACTTTCTTTCCACACAAAGAAGCAAATGCAGCAGCACGAAGCTGTCCTTCCAGAGGCACTGGCTGGGAGGCTGAGAAAGAAGCTGTATGAACAAAAGATTAATACCTCTATCGAAAAAGTGGAAGGTAAAAACTGTCACGAGGAGACAAAATACCCAAGAAGTGAGTTCAAGCAAGACCATATTTTATTAGAAAAAGTAGAATATGTTGTACAACCACATTTCAGATTGTCGATTGCTTTTCCAAATTTATTGTCGTTTTCCTTTACAGACCTGGAAGCCAGTGTCATGTGCTACCTTTTCTGCTCTCTCACTGGAGAATGTCCTCTTCCCAAGCCACCCGCAGAGGAGTCTGATGTAAAATTAAATAAGTATTGTTACCATTGAATCAAACCTCTTTTGTTATCTAGCTATCCGGAATTCATTTTCCATTAACAGGTGCATGATCAAACAGTTGTTTTACAACTATTCTTGAAAGGAACACAGAACACACGAGAAACTGTGTTCTGCTTTGAAATGACAGAAATGCCAGTGAAGCATTTTCCTTCCTTTACTCAGCCTGGTATACAGCTACACTACTGGCAGTCAATGAGCAGTGGATATACTCAGTCCCACGTGTCCCATCTCTTTACTGTGGGATAAGGCTAACCAGCTAGCGCTCCTCCCCAAGAGATCTACTTTCTCAGCTAGCTCAGGACTCCATTCATTAATTTCCTCAGTAAAATGTGCATGTCAAACTACCAAGGATGACTGAGGCATTTGTGCTGCAGTACCATCAATATATGGATTGTACACTGTTCTGTCTTTCCATCCATCTCCTTCCCTGCCTCCAGCCCTTACCGACCTACATCCACTCCCTCTCATTATTTTCTTAATCCCTAGTCTAAAAAATTCTTGGCTTTAGCTCAAGATAGAGTAATATGGAAGTCTGCCTTTATCATCTGAGTTTTAATAGACTGGTATGGTCTCTAATAATAATTGTAAAACAGTATGCTTTAGAACCCACTGATGGTAGCCTTATCAAGTATGACTGCTTGTCTCTAGCACATACAATGAGAATGAAGACAAATTACCCCTGACTAGAATTTGGTAGGCCAAGACTGGTGGACACACTCACCTCTTCTTAGTTCAAACTCTGGTCATAAGCCTGTGAGCAATGGGAAATGGCTGTGGTTTGAAGGACAGTAATTTCTTGCTAGCTTTTCTGAATATTTTATGTGCTAGCCTTATGGTAGGCAAAAATTATTTACAAATGTAGAAATATCATTGCTTGTTAGGAAATCTTCAAATGGAGTATATGCATAATATTCTAGTGACTTTTATTTCTGTGGAGAATTTGGGGAGTCTGTGTTATCAAGATCCCTCAGGACAACAAAGAAAGATTTGACATATCTTTCCTTAAAGGGAATTTTAAAAGGGTTCTTTAACTCTAATTAGCGAATCTTCTTGGGAATTCTCAGAAACAGTATTCTGTACTCATAAATGAAAAACACAGTATAATTTTCAAACAAACAATGTTGACTTCCTGTTTCAAGCACAAAATTCAGACTTTAAAAAAGACCAGATTTGATGGCCCGGTATTAACATACAGTGAGTTCTCTCAACACGTCTAACATTTACCCTTTTATGAAAAGGTCATCACATTTACCTATAAGAACTATTTCCTTATTAATGCAGTTATTTATGGGCTACTCTCTTTGTGAGGCTATATAAAATTATTGCATTTTCATTTAATATGATAGCTGGAAATTAAATGTTCATACTATTAATTGCCAGAATTGCTCTTAATTTTCTTTTTCTGAAGCTGAGACTAGTCATTCTTTCAGTCCAATATTATGTCAGTTAATCAACTTTGTTTAACTTTTTAAGCAATAGATATACTGGATAATATTCTTCTTGTGTTATGATATTAAAGAAAGAAAGATCATCATTATATAAATGGTGAAACTGCGCTGCTCTGCAGTCAATTAACATTTTCTGAAAGCTACAATCAGCTTGCTACAAAGTCAAGGAAATGATCACAGAATCATTGAATGGTTTGGGTTAGAACGGACCTTGAAGATCATCTACTTGCAACCCTCCTGCCACAGGCAGAGACTCCTCATACTAGACCAGGTTGCTCAATGATGTCTAATACTGAACTGCAACTGGAAAACAAATGAGAAATGCTAATATAATGTACCTCTCCTGTAATTTGCATAACATTCAAGAACAGAAATTATTTTTATCAGTTGTACAAGTCACCTTTACATGTCTAGCCTTGGACTCGTAAATCTATTGTGTAGTTCACTGCATATGAAATAGATGTGAATGAAATATTTACATTTTCTTGCAGTTTTCAAAGAAAGAAAAAAGGCAAAAAGGAGGGGAAAGAAGAAACAATTATCAATATGAACAGAAATATCTGCTATCTCAGAAAAAAAAGGAATTTGCAATTTTTGGAATATGGAAACATATAAAGGTGTTCATATTTTAATCAGGAGAGAGTTCATTCTACATCCATGGCATATCCTGGCAAGTTGTGCAAGTATGACGTTCTGCCTTTAAATTAGCTGCAAACACTATCACATGATTTAGACTAAACTACATTTAATCAGATGTCTGATGAATTATGAATGGGTCTACCAAGCAATTGGACCATTAAGCATTAGATGAGACATAACTGCCACAGATGCTTCACCTGGGGTAAACCCAAGTATTTGTATTCCAACTTTCTAAGAGCTGAAGACTTAACAACCAAAATTTGTCGAGAGCTCAAGGGGCTTCAGGACTGGAAATTTGCTTGCATAAAGTTGACAGGAATTTCAGGGTTGCAATATGTAACAAAAAAAAAAAAAGCCTTATGTGAAGAAATACACACTTTTTATCACCTCTAACAGAAATAACTTGACCACGATCTGAGTAACAGAGTTGCAATGAAATAAATGAACAAGGTAGTGAGCTAGAAGTTGCCTCTCTGAGGAAATGGCAGACAGCTTGGACCTAGACTGTATTTCCATATAAAATCATGAAAATTACAATCCATTCTGAGCCAGGAATTCTAAGAAAAGACAATAAAACAGCACAAGGATCCTGCCAGGCACTATTAAAAGATTAGCAAAATAACACTGTCATTAAAATCATGATTTTCACTTTCAAAACAGTAGGCAGCATTGCGGATTTTCAAGGTCAGAGGTAAAATGACTGATTGACAATGAAAAATTCTGACCTTCACTGTGAGCAATGACTGCAATGAGAAAAAATGGTCTCACCATCCTGGTGTCAGGGCACAATTTCATCAAAGGGTAGTGGAAGCAGCCCAGAGTTTAGGCTCTATTCCTGTTATTCCTGTCCCGGTTCATGAAGGACTATTAGCTTTTTATAGCAACCACTGGCAGTGTTTCTGCTTCACCCAGTTTCTCAAGCTGTGTTGCCGGAGGGAACACAGCCATGCACAAGACCTAAGTACACCAAGTGAGGCAAGTCGGCATGGCAGAACTGTTTACTTATTATGGTCCTAATACATAATACTCAGATGCAAATACAAAATAACCAGATGCTGTAGGAGTGCCTGAGTTCAAGGCTGTGAAGAGGGAAAATAGGAAGGAGCCCCAGCAATTAGGTAGGTAGCAACAACTGACTAGAGAGAAATTGTGTCTTACAATTCATGAATTCTTTGTGCTAGTGATGGATACTTGCCCTGGAGGAGGAACTTACTGGAGGCTTCTTTTATGTATCATATCAGTGCAACTGTCCTGCTTCCCTCAAGCTATGCTGAAAGCCCTAGAGGAAACATCACATCCCCCTGCACTCTTCCTGTGTCTCATCATGTGTCCCCTTGATAGCCCACAGTGATTTATTTCCTTCCCACACAGAGGTCTATGACAGCATGCTCCCTTTCCAAACACTTACTGTGTTTACAACAGCTCTCTGCAATTTCTCTCTGCATAGTCATGTGTGTTCTGCCTCTTCTCATCCTCAGGACAGCTCCCTCCAGCTGCACATTTTCACCATGCGTCAAGGTGCAGGACGATTTTTGTGCCAGCAGCATCTCAGACAGCAGGAATTTCTGACAATCCTTGGCTCATTGCTGCGCTGAGGTCAAGGGTAACAAATTGCTTCTCTTGAGGAACTACGCCTCTAGCCCAGTAGCAGTCCACAAGGACATCGATGCTCCCTGCTCTTTGTGCTGGGAGCTCTGTGTGGTGCTTGCAGTGCAAGCCCGCATGGAATTCTCCTGCTCTAGGAAGAAAATCAACAACCTGATCTACTGAGTTCTGTTGACATTTCATAGGAAACATGTTTTCTTGTGTTGCCCACTGGAATCAAAATTTTAGAGCATTGTGATCTTCTAGTAAATCAAAACTGGTGGTCTCTGTCACAACTAAAGTATACAGCTAGAAATTATCACGAAGAGAAAAACACTCAAGAATCAGATAAAGGCCCAGTAAAATGTTCTATGAATATCTATGTTGTACATATAGGAAACAAATGTGTTCCAATCATCATGGCTCAGAAGGGGCCTGTAACCTCCTCCACCAGGGTATCAGGGAACTAGATAGCTTATTTGTGCCCTGAGTTTCTTTCCTTTCTAAGAACAATAAAATGCTGCAAGGAGTCATTCAGTTGACAATAAATGGTGGGACTTCCAAAGGTGGGTAAGCATCATTTTCTGCTCAGGCTCATGTTTTCGAAGCAGGTCACTGTCCTCTGCACATGGAGAACTCTGCAGTCCTTTAGGGAGTCACAGGCTGTTCAGGGATGCGTTACTTTTGTCATTAAATCAAGAGAAATACAAAACACACCCTGCCCTTTCTAGTAATGAAGACCAAATTATTGCAGTGGTCAAAGAGGAAGATACCTCTCTCCCACTTGTTTCAATAACCCACACTCAGTCACTAAAACATCCTTTCATTGTCAGGCAGGTATCACATTTCTGTCCTGGACACTTACTCATACTGTACTTTCATAAATACTGGTATTTTATTGGTGGTATTTACACATCTTCCCAATCTGGACCTTCTCCTGAGAGACTAGGGCCCATCTAAGTAGTGATACTCCACAGCTGAACAAAGTTGTGACTTTGTTAGTGAAGTATTATTTATGTCCTGAGGAAGACATGAATGGCTGTGTTTTATTTCCTGTCCAGTCACAAAGAGTAAAGTAACACTGTACAATCGCAAATCATCTGCGTGAGCTGCTAAATCTGTTCTCTTAAACCTAATGCCAATTTGCATGCTGAAATAGTGATTTATCAGCAGTTCTATTTCTTTGAACAAGAGAGCCAGTGTGCTACCACTTCTCTGCCACTGCTTCATAAAAGACTATCACAATCAGGCAAATGAAGCCTGGCCTCTTCCCCAAGAGCCATCTAATACTGCAAAACAAATGCTGGGACCACAAAGGATCTTAAGAGTTTTCAGGAATTTCTTTTGTCTCAGACCTCTCAGTTCAGCGCCTTTCCTTCCCTCTTCACCTTGCCAGAGAAATCATTCAGAGGATGATTGCTCAAACTGTTACCGGAACAGAGGCACAAAACCCAGAATTTGGGTGAGACTGAGTGCTAGCACTAAATAATTGCTCTCCAGACAGGCTCTGCTCAGCTTCACCTTCCCTCACGGGAGGCCTACCAAGGTAGATTTGACTCGGACTATTTCAGATCTCCCTCTGTGCATGCTTCACAGCTTCCAGAGGCCTGGAAGGCTCAGTCCCAGGAGAGTCAGAAAGTTGACATACTGCTTCCCAGACTATCATTCACAGGGGCTCAATCCCTACCTGCTTTCAGAGTCCAAACGTTTACCCACAGCTGGGATCTGTATAGCAAAGAGCTACCTCTGGGTTCTTTTAAGAAGTGGTCCAAGAGGGTAACACATGTCTGTTTAAAATGCCATGGGGTTAGAAGTCTGACTCACCACAGGCAAAAGCAGATTTCACCTTTGTGAGTCCAAGGGGGCAAGACCCAGTTCTCGGAAGTTTTCCTAAACTTTGCAGCAGTGAAAGGCAGGAAAACACTTACCAAAATCATCTTGTTTAAGCTCTGCCTCCATCCAGCAACAAATTCAAAATGTGCTGCACCATGCTCTGGCAAGACAAACCCTCTGAGCTCTACATGTATATATGATTTTGCTCTAAACTGGCTTCTTGGATTTCGGGTAGACACTTATGGGAAAAAACAATGGCAATATTTCTTTTTAGCAAGTAAACAAATTCTTAGCACACACAGGAGGACCTGGTACCTTCATTCTTCACCTTTTGTAGTATGTTTGTATGTTCCTTTCTGCCAGTAAAGCACTGTAAAGAGAAGATGGTTGTAATCAGATCATTGGCTAAAGCAACTGATCAATAGCAACTGCATATGCTGCAAAGAGCCTTTAATGGCTCTTAATCCCCATTAGGCTGATCTGGAGGAAGTTGAAGGGGAAACTGCATCACATTTCAACCATTTATAGCATCATCCTGGTACTTGAGCAGCTTTCAGGGAATGGCAGCATTTTTTCTGAGGTGCTCTGGGACAGTCATCAATAGGATAGGAAACTATTGCATCATTTTTATCCAGGAAATGCTTTGGGGACTCTCCAGGGAATTGACTCCAAGGATTATAATTTTTTAACAGGACCCTATGTTGGGTTAAGAAGTAAAGAAGTACCATGTGAAGATTTTCTACCATCAGTAATAAAACATGTTTTGGGATGTATTTGACACTAGTTATAAAATAAAAAAGCTAGTTTTAGTAATGTAAGTTTTAGTAATGTAAGCCACCATAATGTCTTTAGGAACATCTTCCGAACCAACGTTATTCATCTTCCTGATATGTTGCCATGCAGCCACATAGTGACAGAAGTTTCAGAATATTCTTGGTTTGCCTCCTCACTAAACCAAATAAAAAGTCCACACCATCCTATACACTCATAGGTGGCTTGAGAACATTTTCTTGTGTCTCACAAGTCACTCCTCTGTTCTGAAACAGTTCTGCATAATACGCTTTTTCAGCCTACGCATTTTGTTTTGCAAAGAGAAAAGACTCTCAGAATAAGGACATAAAACATGCACCACCCATTCCATAGATACTAGGCATTATCACAGAATTCAATGGGAATCTGTAACGAATTCAGTGTTTAGTTTACCTGGTGATGTATCTAACTCTTACTGACTTTGAGAAACATAAAGCCTTTGAAAATCAAGTTAAGTTGCAAGCTGCTTTACCTGATCAGAGTGCTGTGGGCAACAGCCTTTGGGAATGATCAGTTTTGATTCCAAATGCATCCAATGTGGTAAGCGGGAGAAGCTAGATAAGCTTGTCAGGACTGTGGCTGAGATATAAGGTTAAAGAAACTGTGCTATACAGGTCAGGGATTTGTGCATCTCTTTCCCCTATGCATACTTGGTTTGTATTGAAAGAAATTCAATGAAGCCTATTTCACTGATGAGATCTAGAGCTGTACTAACTGCAGTTTCTCTTTACGAAGACAATTTTTAGCAGCAAGTGGACTCTTGGAATGTTTGTGTGTCTGGGGTAAGTCTAGTGTTAAATGACATCTTTTATAAAATGGCACCACTGTTGCAGGTATGTGGAGTGTTGCTTTAAAATGACAGCATTGAAACAGCAGCCAACTTTTGTCTTCTCTCAGAGGTCCTAATTTTTGCTCATATTCAGTGTGTCCAGAGGTGTGCAGGAAACTGAGGAGCAGTCCTGCATCTGGGCAATTCTGCTGTCGCTACTGCAGGACAACACAGCTCTTCGAGCTTACCTTAGCTACCATCGAGCCTCAGGAGGCCCCAGCACTTTGTTGTGAATTGATTTTGCAGCTGGAAGGATATTCCTGCTTCACAACTCCAAACACCTCAGAGATATCATCAGACAAGTATCAGCTTTAAGAGGAACGTATGTACTTCTTGTCTCTTTAACAATCCATAGAAAAGGGCCTAAAACCAGAGAGGACAGGCAGTTCTGCTGTTAATTTTAGGCACAGAGATGTTAAGCCAGTCTGCAGTACCAAGGGATTAGCATGGTTTCTTAGTGAAATTTGGCTATCATGTCATGTTTTTCAGAGCAATTACGCAAATGTGATTTTTTTTTCTAAAAAGGGACTCCAGGGAGCCATCCACTGCTCTAGAGCAACTCTTGGGAAGTCATCCAGTTATTCCTCTGCACTTTGCATTGAAGGCTCTTATCAAAGCCTTACGAAGTCAATGGAAAAGACTATAACACAGATGAGAGGCACCTCTTTGACGAGCGGACTGAGTTTCTTTGCCTTCCTTTGCCTTTCTTTGCCTTTCTTTGCCTTCATCCTTCAAAATCAGAGGTTCAGAAACTGAGGATCTCAGTGCTCCTAATGCTTATACTGGCAGTTTTACCAAAAAGACTAAATATAGAATTTTGTTAAACTGAGACTTATTCCTAAGACTTCTTGTGTGCCATTTAAGCCTCTGGTGGCTAAATAACAGCTGCAGTAATAGGAATAGATTATAGAAAAGCACCAGCCACTGGAACCAAAGAGGTTATCCCACGGTGCTTTTGTGCATCTGCTTCGTGAAGTCCTCTGCCTTCCTAAAATAATATGCAATTAACATTCAAGACACATGCTTTCTACTAGCAAATGGGAATAAAGCATAACAGAATTCTTTAAGAATGCTGATTTTTATTTTTTTAGTAGTGTTCTATTTTGAATCTTCAAAATGACATCTGCTTTGTGAGAGACTTAGGAGTCTGGAAGGATGTTTGCAGAGGAGAATGAAATCATATCTCTGATCCTTCTGTATCCTATCAGCTTCAAAATAAATACTTGTACTTGCCTTCCTGCAAAAATCAGTACAATACCAACTCACTTTTTGACAGTTTTATATAACATCCTGCATTGTGGAAATATTTTGAAAAGTTTATTTTAGTGTTGTGTTTCAATTAGGCTAATCAAAACATTTAAGCATTTTAATAAACATGACTAACTAAAACCACACATCTGTCGGAAAACACCAATGATCCACAGTATTATCTGCAGCTTTATATAACAGGAGTTGAAATAGCTGATAGAGAAATTCCCTAAGGATAAAAAAAAATTGCCTTTTTAGATAGATTACATATTCCCAATTGTTCAAGCTCTTCATGTTAGGGACAAAAACTCCTCCTTATCTGTGTGGAGATCTCAAGGGGCTTTGTTTAAATTACATCCTCTGCAGTAAGAGTGTGCTGAGAAAATATGGCTGGGGTCTGTGGCAGTGTAAGGATGTATGAAGACCCAAACTTTAATTTTCTAGGCTCATCTTGAACTCCTTAGGGTGAGACCTGGCTATCAAATCTGGGCTGCAGGGATGGCTGGGCCTCTTCAAAGGCTGCAATCAGGGAGAGGAGCTACCTGCCCACAGGTGGTGGGCACTGGAGAGCATCTGTGTGGCATCAGAGGTGAGGAAAGAGGTCTGCTGCATATTATTTGAGTTGTCACAGAGACAAAGCCCCAACCCTACCTCAGTGGTATAACCAAAGCTGGTGATGCATGGCATCTCATGGCAGCACTGAGGGAAGTGCCAGGGGAAGCAATGGGCCACAGAGGCACCTTTGCTGGCCTGACCTGATGTCCGGGGGAATTTTGACACTTTCTGAGGCTTGGATGTGGGACACTGTGGAGGCTTATCTAGCCCTTGTGCTAGAAGTCCCACTTCTCTTCTATGTGGGCACCTATAGCACTGCCAGAGGAGGTTTGAATCATGCCAAGAGTGATTACAGGGCTTTGGAATGAGGGTAAAGGATGTGGACATCCTTTGGTGTCTCCTTGGACCTGCTTGAGAATGAGAGCTCAGGGAAGATTAGATGGACTCCACAATTCTGTGCATTAACAAATGTTTACATAGCTGGGCTTGGAAATAAGGACTTGAATTCTAGGACCCTGGTATTATCTTTGAAGATCAACAACTGACAGGAAAAGATAGGACAGGACACCGGATCAGGTAGGGAATCTTTGCCAACAAGCTGGCCAGTCTGGTGAAGAGCTTTAAACTGGAAGTGATGAAGGTCATTATGCCATTGTCCCTTGGTTTGATAAGCAAAGAGTGCTGAGAAATTTGGAAAAGGGAGACTTTTAATTATCAAAACAAGGCAGAAGGGAGTTCACTCCAAGTACATGCACACAGAGAAAGGAAGTACCTACAGGATATGGAGGAAATTCTTTTAGGATTTTGTGAGAAATCAGCATGACTGAGTGCCTCTTTGAAGTGCTTGTACACTAACACATGCAGGATGGGGAGCAAACAGGAAGATTAAGAGGTCTGTGTGCAGGTGTACGATTTACAGGGTTATATAAATGTCACTGGAATCACGGAGATGTGGTGAGACAGCTCACATAACTGGAACAATGCAGTGGCTCTTTCAGAAGGACTTGCCAGCATGGTGAAGAGTGGAGTACATGAAGAAGGAACAGAGATCCATGAAACTCTGCCTTAGGATGGGTGAGGAGCCAGCTGAGGCCTTATGGATCTAGTTTAGGAGGCAAAACAACACGAGCAACCTTCTCATGGTTGTTTGTTACAGAACCATGATCAGTAAGAAATATTATGAGAGTCTTCTTGAGAAAAGTGCTTCACATTTGGAGGCCCTGGTCCTCATGGGAGAATAACCAGCTCAGTATCTTCCAGAGGGGAAATACAGCAGGGCAGAAGCAATCCAGAATGCTTCAATGATGATGTGTGAAAGGAGTAAACAAGACAAAGGCAAGATCCTCTCAGTGATATCCAGTGAAAAGATAAGAGGCAACAAGCACAAATTTAAATATAGAAAGCGAACTTGTTTTTTGCTACAAGAGAGGTCAAAAAGTAGCACAGGTAGCCCAGGTAAGTTGTGAAGTCTTCTTCCTTGGAATTATCCAAAACCTGGTCTAGTTTACCCTGCTTCAAGCAAGGGTTTGGATTAGAAAGTCCCCAGAGGCTCTGTCTGACCTCATTGGTAGTGTGACCCTTGGGCCATTAGTGTGGGGGTCAGTGGTCAATTTTTGTCTTTTGAGAGGAAATTTCACAGGGACTGGAGCTTTACCATAGTCACACCTAAACTAACAGAGCCAGGACCTCCTCTAGGATCCCAGTTCTGTGTGCCTATCCTGGCACTGGCTTGGATTAGGGAATGCTCCTGAATCCTCCTCCTTGGTCTCTGCTGGAAGGGAGCCACACTGCAGCACAGCCAGGGTTTTGTGAAATAAATTCTCCTTTGTGCACTAATGATCTCGTTTTCCTCCTAAATCAGGAAGGTTTTTAGGGAATCTTGCTTTTCTTACCCAGTCCAATGTAATTTACTTGAAATTCACAGCTGGGGGGACAGAAAGAGAAAATTCCTATGCAGCTCTGTTTCATCCCAGAGGGGATTTGACAAGGCTGAGAGTTAAGATGAGTCCAACATAGACAGAAGAGCACCAGACTGAAGTACATACAGCAACCAGAAAGCTGACAAGCTGTTGCATTTTGTAGCAGATGCAGTTCTAACGGGGTATGTGGCTTCATTCCTGGATATAATGAGTTGCAAACGCACACTGGGAATGCTGTTTTTGTTCAAAAACTATCTGCTCAGTTAATATACAATATGTGCACTGGATGAATGTGTGCTTCTATTCCCATAAAGCAGTGAGAGATCACAGAGAGGAGCTGTCACACTTTACTGGGCTGATACTGATTATTTTGGCTGTTCATATTGTTGCTCTCTATTCCTCTTCTGAACAATACAGTTAAAAAGCTAATGCTCAGAAATCAAATTAAAGGATGTCTCTTCTACCTCAAGAAGTGCAGTTCCAGGCTGCTTAAAGGGATGGGTACGTTCTGCCTGAAGTTCAAGCTGGTGGGATATACACACACTTTCTGTGCAAAAGTCTGAGGATTAAGTCATGTATGTACCAAAATGCAGATGAGTTGTTGTACAGATCTAATCAGATCAGTCTCTCCTGTGTACTCGAGCAAGGAAGCAAAAAGCAGAGAGAAAAGTGATCACACATATTGGGAGCTCCAGAATGGATTAAATGTCATCAAGACAGTGCAAAGAGAGAAAAATTCTTCCTTCAAGACGACACAAAGGCAAGAATGAATGATCAGGTACCAAACAGGTAACCAGATAAGGCAAATTCACTAACTAAACATGAACATGATTCCAGGGCAAATAATCAGCACACTGAGGAGGATGTCCAAGCACGTATGTAATTCTGTCAACTTCATTTTACATTAACATATGAATGACAAGCTTCACAAGCATCAAAGACAAGATGTTCAAAGTAAATTAAGTTTCTGATATGGAATACAGTGAAATATGAAGGAAGAATTGCTACCAGAAACAATGTTGGTTGCGAAGAATTTCTGAGATGTTAAGTATGTACACACTGGATTCAATATCGAAGAGGCAATAAAATAGCAGAATAGCAAATTATTCTTAATAAGTTACTTCTTTTTTTTCTTCAGTTTGAGGGTCCAAGAAGTTCACCTGCTAAGCAGCAATGCCCGCTACACTACAAGCCTGTCCTCAGCTGCAACCTCCATCTCAATGAATAGGAAAATAATTTGAGGCAGTAGCAGTATAGGAAGACAAGGCTGTGATCGTAAACTTGTTTTCAATGTTGCCGTTAGTGTTCAGATACTGAATTTTTTATTAGCTTTTGTAAGCTAGTAATGACAGAATTAGGCTTGCAGTCTTTGACACACGATGTCATTTTTCTGCTGCCACAACAAATTGCAGAATCATGTGCCTGTTGAAGGTGCTGAAAGGATCAAAGTGGGTGCAACTTCCTTGTCAGAAGCAACTTTTAAAATCAGCTTCTTAAGGACATTCCTCCTACTCTGCCCTTTATTTCAACTATATTTTGCATTTAATTCTGCCGGCTGGCCCATTTAGGAGCTTGCTAGTGGACTCTGAATCAGATTAAGTGGTCTATCCAGGGTAAATGAGGAAGATGGAAGAGGAACAAACTAGGTAAACATTTAAATTCATGGTCCAGGGATACTAAAAGACACTGATAGCTCAAAGTATGAAAACAACTGGTTTTTTCTACTTAAAGTTCCTGCTGATTCTGAGAGAGGGAATAAAGTCATTGCAGAAGAGGACTTTTTTTTTTAACTTGGAAAACTGTTATTAAGATAAAAAAAAATCCCAACAAACAAACCACTGCACTTTACAAGGTGAAGAACTCAGAATTATGCAATGCCTCAAACCATGTCTATAGATAATCTAAAACCTGCATAGGCGCATATACATATATACGCATATACATATATATATATATACATACCAGAGTATATTTAGTTGTATGACTTTATATGATAAACACAGCGTATCGGTCATCTGCAGTACTCCTGCCTTGGGCAATTTACTGGACAGATCATGTCCTAAGGATGAATCAAAGTGAAGAGGACAGTTATGTGAACGACTCCTGTCTCTGGCTGCTTTCTGAGAATGAGATATACTACATGAAACAGGATGAAAATTTCCAGAAGAGAAACTATCTTCCTGATTATGTCCCTGGACTATCATCCCAATCTCTGATTTTTTTTCTCTGTCTAAATCATAGTTGTTCTGTGTGATACTGATCATAGCATTTGTACAAACTCTTTCTCTGTGATCACTACTGTTTCATTTTCTGAGCGCCCAGTCTGAAACAGCTGGAGTATTGACCTCATAATTGCAAAAGTTTGATATGAACTATGCTCTGAACACATAATAGGCAGCAGAATGCACAGAAAAAACTAGGCTCTATTCTCGAGAACTAACCTCTAAAAATGAACTGATGCAGGGCAGTTTTGGCTTTAGTGTCAGTGACTTTGTTCCCAATTTGTAAACCTGAGACAGCATCCTATTCCCTGGCTGATGTGGTGTATAAATAAATTCATACAAAGAGGACACAGATATCAGAATCAGATTAAAGACCTGGAAAAAGGAATAAATTTGTGCTCAGTGCAGCTTTTAGATATTAAGCATTGAATGACATATGGGATCACTCACAAAAGAATGAATAAAAACTGATGTGGATCATGTAGTGCATGTACACAGTAAGCAGATACACGACTGTAGGGTACTTTAACTGGGTATTTCCTGTCTGTCAATCTTCACCAGTCTTTCCAGGTAAGATTTTGTATTTTGTTTAGAGGTATTTATATACTTGTAAATTTCTGAAATTTCTACATGAGCAGTTAAGAGCCAGTGATATCCATCCCCACTACATCCATCCCCACTACATGTATAAGGAACTGATCTAGGCCATGTGAATCTAGAAAGAGGGAAAAGATCGAAATAATTTAGAAAATTCTAATTTTTTTGCGAAAATGAAATTCACAGATTACCCAAGTTAAGGAAACATTAAGAGAAGAATTTTTTTTTTTTTAATTCTCAAATGTCAGCTACAGAAAACATGCCCTGGGCATGCATAGTTTTGTAGGAGACTTTTTTCATGGTACCATTATTAGGTCTTTCATAACTGAAGAAATGCTAGTAATGACACAAGGGTTTGAACAATTGTATAGATCAGACAATGTATTCCAAAGAAGAAAAGGGCTCCAGCTAATATTATTCATCTGCTTTGCTCTATTTGCTTCCCCCTGAAGTCAAGTCAGAGCTTATTTTCAAAGCCTTTGATAGACTACAACAAAATTTATTCTTAAAACAAGTGTTCATTTTTGGGTGCCCTTGTCCACTTTTGAATTTTCTTGTGAGAAATTACATGTTCATATGCGTGGCAACAGAGGCTCAGCAGATGTCTCAGTAGATACAGATCTGAAGTTCATGTCCCTTCAGAAGGCAGGCAAGCAAAATTTCCTATTTTTTATGAACTACCTAAACTTGGTTTCTCTGCATGTCTGCTGCATCATTGCCATTTTTGTTAAAAGCAAATTTATTTCAAAGTCTGTAGCTAAAGTGTGCCATGATAAAATGTGGACTTTGGGAATGGCATGATAATTACACAGCAACAAACCAAATATCAGAGAGATGAGCGCTGTTTCACTACCTCAGGACTGAAGAAATCAGGCAAAAATGAGATGGGTTACCTCACCCCACCTGAGAGCACTCAGAACAAATCTGCTTATGTTTGGCCCTCAGGTAATATCACAGTAGCTAGGGAAAGGCTTCTGAGCTGTGATATAAATAAATAAACTGTGAACAAGATCTATTTTTCTCCAACTGAAAAATAACACACATCAAAAGGGCAACAAGTCTCTGTTTCAGAGTATCTTATAGTCCTTGCCATTAGACTAAACCCCATATTTGATTAATAGAAAATAAATAAATCAGTATTCTTGATATGACTGTTATTTTTCTCCTTTTTTTTTTTTTCTTGGACTCATTTATATATTTACACCTGATTATTTTCTTTACAGAGCTTTTCACTCAATTTTCTGTTTTCTCTGCTGAAGTTCAGGCATATGCAGTACCTGTTTCATTAGTGTCACTTGGCTTTTCATTAGACAAAGAAAATGAGCCTCTACAGCATTCAAGGAAGAGGCCAATAAAGATATATTACTGTCACTTCACTCAATAACAGCAGATGGGTCATAATAGTAAGGCTGATACCACTACATTTGTAGAGTGATTCTTTCTTATCAGGCAGTTAATGAAATGAATTTCTATCATAGCATCTTTAAAATATAATACTCTCACAACTGTCTTTAAAGACCTATTTTGAACCAAATATGTTATCTATCAAAATATTCATTAAAATAAGGTACAGGCCTACAGGAAGAGACAGATTAAATCATTGAGGCATCTGGGCCTCTTATTCCTCTAATGTGACCTCATTATATCGTAATTTGTTATTGCAGAAATTTAATTTTCTGATGCCATGGAATTATTGAGGGTCTTCCCATTTCCAGCATTTTCACCCTATCTAATTGTAAGCTTCAAGATCATTTGGTATTTGATACTGTTTGGCTCCAAGATTGGATAGGAAACCGATAGCCTGTAAATGAGGAAGCACTTAATGAGGAAAACGTGATGATATCTATTGACTGTATTCTAAAATAAGATAAATAAATAACAGTTTCACTTGAGATGCCCTCAACTTCTCCCTGACACATTTATTAACTCTGTTCAGAGTAGATGCTTCCCTGCCTCAATATCCAGTAAAGAGGAAGATTCAAGAGGCTGACCATGGAGGCGAACCCACCAACCCTGCTGCTGAGCAGCCCCTGATCCCACAGGCATGAAGGAGAAATCACCTGACCTGACAGCCTGGCAGCTGGACTTTAAATATCACAGGACCGACACGACAAGCACTTCAGCTAAAACATGCACCTGTGAGACTTTGTCATGCACTTTCAAGATTCTTCGCTGGGACACTCTTCCCTCCCACTGAAATATACTGGAAAAACAAATTTCTTTCCTGGCACTCTCTTAATACTCTCTGGCTCAGGCATATTGGAAGACTTCAAATTTTCCAGGAATTCATGACTGAAGTTCTATCACCTACCAGTTCTTTATGGCAGAAAATCTCACCTAAACAATAATACAACATAGCCCAACATGGAAGGTTCTGTAAGTTTTGGATGCTGCACAGCTGTTGCATGCAGGACAAAAACCCAAAACACCTGTTAATGCCCATAGCTCTGGATTCAAAGCTGTCACAAACTGGGGTAGAATAACAAGAAGCACATACATTCAGTGAATGGCGTTCCAATGTTCCTGTAATTTCCCACACCAATCACAAAATGCACTTTGAGGGCATAATGATCAAAATTGGTGATTGATCACTCTGGCCCAGCTTCTCCCGCTGCTCTGAAGTTTGAAAAAACTTTGTGCAAGTCCAAGTCAAAGAAGAATTTCACCTTCAGGTTTAAAACCAAAATAGCTTTAATTAAGCAATTTAAAAAAAAATTAACAAATCAAGTATAAGCAACTGAACCAAGTTCTCTACAAGTACAGCAATATGAAGAATGCATTCAAATTGCATGCAGCTTTGTCATGTACTAATTTACATATATACTTGTGAAGGCTAAAATTAAAAATCTTAAGACAGCTCTAAATCAACAGAATGGATTAACATTATTATTCATGTGCAAAATTTGGCCAAGATATTTAGCTTCATTTTCTATGGATACATCAACTTTTAATTCTTTAGTGAGTGAATGAAAATAGCTTTGCAATGATGTTTCAGATTACAAGGGAATTCACAATACAGAGGTTATTACTTCATAACCTCAACACACCTCAAGAGGAATAATCACCTGGAATGTTCAGATTTTTTTCAATGAAAACAAAAATTCTTTCATTTTTCACTCTGCAAGTGGATACAGGAATTCTGGAAGATGTTAAAAATTAAAAATATCCAAACAAATGACATCTCCCTGAGGTAGCTTCTGAAGTGTGTTTAAGTAAAACCACTTTTCTTAATTATCTTGTAGCTCAATAATCTCACAGTTATTAATTTCAGTAAAACCATAAATATCACTTAAAACACAAACTCCATTTTTAACCAGTGAAAATGGCCGCTGTTGCAAATGGTTTTTGAGTAATAACTTCGCATTCTTATTAGTGATGTGGATTTATAGGAAAATCAAAACTATATTAATTATACCATATCTTCATTATTTATTAATAGACTCAGAAACCAAACATTTTGTGCCTTGCGGACTGAGGTGTAATATTTATATGAGGCTTTGCAGCAGCAGCCAACGTGGCACTTAGCTCTAACGCTCCTACTTTAGAGTATTGACTTGGTGCCCCTGGGACCCATGAGCTGCAATCCAGCTGGGAATGCAGATATGCAGCATTGAGTCCCCAGAAGAGAGTCTTGGGGTTTTGCACTTCTCACAGGGGGCCAAATTATGTCAAGATGCAGTCTGTGTTTTCAGACATCAGTTTCTGAGTGCAACATGTGTGTCATATGTCTATTCCAGGCAAGGCTGTAGAATTCTTGTGCTTCGATGGGAGAGAGACCTGAGCAGATGCAGCCCCTCAAGGTCAGCAGTATGCAGCTCTTTAAACACAGGCATGCACAACCCTCACACAAAGCTGAGAGCTGAAGTGATATATTGTCCTCAGAGCACAGGAACAGGATTGCTGCTTCCTGCACTGCACACAAGGTATCTGCCCCACTGGAAAGCCTGGTTGCTTTGGCAGCTGGTGGGATCCGGTGTTTGGGCTGTTTTCTGGGTGTAAGCTGAGAGCAGAAGGACTGATCAATTGCATCTCCATGACAGCAGCCTTTGTAGAGCAACTGCTTCAGTCAGATACCAGACTTGTGACAGTATTTGCTCGTCGATGGTTTCTGCAACTGAGTTTGCTGCTTTTTGATCTATTTGTTGCGTCGTCCTAATTGTTTATTTTGAAGACTGCTAAAGATGACGGAAGCTACCAGACAGATGAACTCCCTTAATGTCTATACGAATCTTAACTGTGCTGATTTACCCTGCCAAGGATTTCTATACTCATCCCATCCCCAGGAAGATCCATTGGGACAGACATTCCTCAAAAGGGCCTTTAAGGGACTAATATGGAGGAAAAGAGAGAGCTTCTAATAGAACCACTCCCGTGCAGTTTGCCACACAGGAGTCACACAAGGGAATGGACACCCATTGTATTACTGGCTCTCCCTGCCATATCCTTTCCCTGTGTGAGGACATCACCACACGCCTGGGCCACAATGACCTTGTGAGATCTCAAAGGAAAGAGAGGTCAAGGATATGACCCAGTCCTTCTCCTAAGCCCAGGAGACTTAAGAAAAGGCAGTGACATTGCTGGAGCCCCTGTGAATTGCTCTGTGGGGCATGAGCCCATTGGAAATTTCCTCTGACCCTGACCTTGGGTGGCCTCATTTACGGGTGAGACCTAACAATCCATGCTCAGGTAGAGGCTTCAGCTCTCTCCCTTACTAAGCCCTAACCCATTAGCAAATCAGGGAGTGAGGCCCCTGCAAAGAGAGCTAATTCCTCCCTCCCACAAAAGAAATGGCAGATTCTCATGCCTGGCGACTGTTCTTTTTCTGTTTTTAGCTTTTCTAAGTTAATTTTCTTGACTGCACCATCCTCATAAGTGTTTGCAGCTCAAGCTGTGTCATCTGAATATGTCATTAGTCACTGAATAGCCGAGTGAGGAACAGTCAGCTGGGGAGGATTCAGAACTATATAGTACTGATCTCTGCCCTCTGAGGATTATAAGCATTTTTCTAAGTGCCTCTAATTTTAATCTCCCAAGCTGTGGCTTGTACAAAAATATATTCAATGGCCTCCTCTCTAGTATAATATCTTTATATTAAGGATTTTCTCTTTCACCTCAGGAAGTCAGCTTTGTGGCAGACCATCTCATTTAAAATCTAGTGTAACAGGAGTGGCATTTTTCTGTTTAAAATTGGAAGTACCACAGGTGATAGATTCAGCTTTTGCCTCTGTCTGGTTACAAGTGTTGGAGATGGAAAAATTATTTTGAAACACATTGTGGAAAGTTCAGATCTTTTCAGTTAGTGAAAGTAAGTAATTTACTTCTGTCTGTAAGTAATAATTATCTGTATAGAAACCATAGTGATGGAGAAAGACAGCCCAGCAGGGTAAAAGGAGAATAAGAAATCTTTGGATTTTATGAAAGCATTCAAAAGGATCAGTAAGCAACCTGTCTGTACCTCCTTCCTACCACTGTGCACACAGGATAAGAACACAATAGGGAAATAAATAAAAAATTCAATAAAATAAAGCAGACACCTAACAAGCAGAACATAGGTGACTCACCTGTGATCCGGGTAAGGCCAGTGGTTAAAGACAGGATCCAGCTTCAAGGAATGGGAAGTGGGTATGGGGACAGAGTCAATGCTGGGTTTAATGCTGGCCTCAGGAGAGTCAGACTGTTTTGGGCTCTCTCTGGAGCTTTGCAATGGTCAGACTTTGCGACAACATGAAAACATCAGGGCAGGTGTGAATAAGTCAGACCAAAGGTTCAGAGGGGTGGATTGGGTGCTTCTGCCTAGGTCCTGGCTGAACCTTTGCCCTTACTTGTTCGTTTCTACAATCCCCACCCAGCACACCATAAAGTGAAAGAACCTTTTCTTGGGCTTCCCTGTGGCTGCTGACTTGCAGTTCTAGTTTGAAGAAGTTCAGTGGCTCCCAGTGACCACGGGGACTATTCTCAGTTCCTTGCTTTGTGATGTGCTAGGACAAATCACCACTCTGCAGTTTCAACCAGGTCCATGGATGGCTTTTGGGGAGCTTATTTTTAGTAGAGGGCAATCATAGCCTTCTCTTTTCTCCTTTTTTTCATCCTCTGCACTGGTTTGTTTATCCAGCAAAATATTCCTTTCAGATAGGCAGGATCTGCAGTTTCAGAAGCTGGGAAGCCGGTAGAGACACCAGCCATGAACAGAAGCCCATGGAAAGACCTTCAGAAATAGAGAACATAACAGTACTTCTCAACTATTTACTGGCTATCTGATACTTCCCAGCTTTCTCCCAATAATATTATTTTTTTCTTGTTGTGTCATGAGCATTTTTCTTCAGTAGATGCTCTTATTTTTTAATAAATCATTACCCTTGTCTGCATTTACTAATCCTTAGACTTAGAGCTTTGGGTTCAGTGCCTTAAACAAAATCTCTCACACCACCAGGGCTTCCTCTGTGAATTGTTTCTGATCAGCAGCACAGCTTCATCTGCAGTCAGTGCCCTGAGCACTGTGCCTCCCCTATCAGCCTTTTCAGGCAGGAGAGAAAACACACCCTATCCGCCTATGATATTCTCTTTATTTCCTTGTTGCAGCCCTTTTCATTTCTCCCTGGCTGTTCTCTGACAGCTGCAGCCCAGGCTCCAATCTGCTGCAGGTGGCTCTTTTTGCCCTTCAGGCTTTCTTCACCATTGTGATGCATTAATGAAGTAGAGCTCCCTGTCAGACTTCATCAGCAGTCTTGTGAAGGCAGAATGAAATCACTTCTATTGACCCACTGGCATATTTATAGGCTCCTTCTTTTTTGCTGAGTATGGCAGTTGTCACCTTTCCATCCCCATGTTGTGTTTATTCAGCAGAAAGCTAAATCACATCTGTGCACAAGTGGAACATTAATCAGTAAACGTAAGCCACTCATAAAGATTGCTGAACCTATCTAATTACCGGAGCTGGGACAGCTCGCAACACCTACCCCTCACAGGGCTTCTCAACCCCATCAATCCTCAGGCCTCTAAACACAGCCCAGCAGGCTCAGGGACTTTTTCAGCCCTCCTCTTGCTAGACAGTCCCCAGAAAGCAGCATTTTAAAGTTTTCCTAGACTTGCTCCTGGTACTTCTCTTTTCTCCTACAGAAACAACAACTAATCCACTTCAGAGCAAGGTTTATCAGTTTTGTTGCTGGATTCTATTTGATTCTATCAGATTCTATCTAATCTATCTCTGTTTTCCCCTTTCTTATTAACAAAATTGATAATTACCAAAATCAAACCCTCTCAGTGTTGGAGTTTATAATTTAAGTTCATACTATATCACCAGATGAAGCATAATGCTACATCAATATGATAATATTTTATGTACTTATCCATAAACAGCAAAAGAATTTAAGAAACTTTACGTGAAAAGAAGTTACATGCTGTATGCCTGTGCATGATGAGAAAAAAAGGTGCTGTCAGACAAAGTTTGCTTCATTTTTGGATGAAATTTCAAATTTGGCTGCCTAAGATTTCTCTATAGATAGATATACATTAGCTTCTAAAAGCCTTCTGACTGTCTTGCTTCCTTCTGATGAAATTAGCAGCTCTCCATCTGAGCTTCAGTTAAACACTTTATCTTCTGTATTTTTTATGAGCATCATTTAGAATTGATTAAATGGATTAAAAATTGGTAAATCTACAAATCTTTAAAAACAGAAGCATCATCTTCTGGGGACATTTCCAGTCAGTAATCTTTTCTTAGTCCAGTACTATATTCAACAGTTAAGAGGAAAATCTTGGAGGTAGATTTTGTCAATCATATAAAAATCTATGGAGTAGTTAAAACGGTCAGATCACTTTCAAAGAGAAAACTGGCTTATTTTAGCAATATGTGTTTTAAAAAATCTAAATCTAAGAATCAGGTTTATAGATGGTATTTATAAGAAAGAAAAGCAGTGAAGGACAGGACTTTGGGGTCAGGGCAACCAAGACAGTGCTTCATTGCAGGAGAGGATATGGCCCTTGACTGAGGGATCAAGGGAACATCAGCTAGAAAGTGAGAGTGGTCTATACCACAGTGGCATAAGTAACAAAATCCTCTGACTGGTAGTGGCTTCAAAGTTTATCATATGTCAGAATGTAAAAAGAGAGCTCCAAGAATTGTTTCAGTAGCTAGAAAACCTTGATCACTGTGAGAAACTAAAGATAGTCTCTTTAGTGTATACTATACAGAAGGAAGTATGATTGTGTAATTACTCAAAGATTATGTAGATTTCAGATCTAATAAAATTGTTTATCTAAGGAGATGAAAATACAAGAGGCCGAGCTTGGTCAATTCTGCTGAATCAATTCAGTATTGAAGTAACATCTAAGATAATTTTAAAATTAAGGAAAACAACGATGGAGACAAGCTGCCTGGGTTTGCATTGGTTTCTTTACCGCTTACTTAAACCAAGATAGCAAATCCTCCAAAAACCGATACCATATTTCAGCTAAAATTTACTGAATCTTATAGAGAAATCATTTTGTATAATTTTAGGTTAGATGATCTTATATCCATGTAGGTAATAACTCAGATCCTTTGGGGGTGGCTTTTCCTACTGAAGAGTGAACTGTCCACTAATGGGCCTCACTTGAACTCTTGAAAATTTTACCAAAGGAAAAATGGATAATTAAAATTTTAGGGGCTTACCTATGTTATTAAAGGAAATTATTAGGCGTGGGAGGAAATGACTGAGAAATTCATATTCACATCATTAGAATACAGGTCAATAGGGATCATTTGCAAGAATCATGTAAATCGTTCACAGTCAGAAATTCAAGATACTCAAATGTAGGATACTGAAATAATTGTTTAATGGATATGCAGTCTTCTTTAACTTGACAGCAGTTTTAAGGAAACCCAGGGTTCTAACTGCGGGGCTAGAAACACAGAGAAATTCTGATCAGCATCTTTATTATCTCTGTATTCAGATGAACTCTTGGCTCTTTTCATCTGAAGGAATGCATGAGACCTAGTCCTCATGAACTCTTTCTGATTCATGTGTTGTTTCAGTCACATAATCATAGTTTGTTTCTTTTTTCTGGAAAGTATCATTGAACTATAGTCAGAAAATAGCAGATTATCATGCTCCATCTAATCTTCCTTTCCAAATACCCATTGCTGGTCATTTAATATTGATAGATTTATATAAGAGTTTCTCACCATTAATGTTTATTTAACAGGTCTTACTTTGTTTATACACAGGACAAAATAGTGGTCTTGCCCTTGAATTACACTAGTTCAAGTGATTTTTCAAACTTCAGTTCTGTAAAAAGCTTTAGATAGTTTCTTATAAAGATAAGATAGAAATCCAAGATAAGCCTTTATTTATGGCATCTGAAATCTTTCGAATACAATAGCCTACTAAGTATGAATTAACAAGACTTTATTATTTTATTGTGAGGACTAAGATTATTCCAGGAAAAGCCAAATGAAAGTAGGAGATCTTCCTCTGGGATCTGAGTACTTAAAAGAAACCCATAGCGTATGAGAAATTGATTATGCTGTTTTGAAACAAAATGAAAAAATCAAATAATGCATGTATTTTCTGTTGGGAAAAAGAACAGCAGTTTGCAAGTCGCCTGTGATCTCAATATCCATGTCCTCTACACACAAGATACTTGGATACTCACTGGTGAGGGTCTATTGAAGAGTGGAACAGATACAACCTAAGATTATTTATGTTCCCTTTCCTAGCAGATAATAGAGGGGAGACCGTGTCTACAAGAATGTGTGTAGTTACAACTATAGATTCAGAACCATGGAAATCTCTTTGCCATCATAGTACTACACAACACAGTCACCACAAAACCAGCAAAGACCTCTGTTTCATAATAAACTTTCCCAAAGGCAATGTCAATGAATTCAGCCTTCAAACAGTGAGGATGTCGGGGAGACAGAGAAGGCTCCAACTGAAGACAACTATTGCTAGGAATCCTCATTTCGCCATAGATCTAAATTACATAGAACCACAGAATCATTAAAGTTGGGGAAAAACCCCTAAGATCATGACATCCAATTATTAACCCGTAACCACCCTGTTCACCTCTAAACCATATTCCCAGGTGCCACATCCACACATTTCTGAACATTTCCAGTGACAGTGATTCCACCACTTCCTTGTGCAACCTGTCTCAGTGCCTGACCCCACATTTAGTAAACAATTTTTTTCCAATATCAAATCTAGACCTCCCCTGGCCCAACCTGGGGCCATTTACTCTTGTCCTGTCATTGTTACCTGTGAGAAGGGACTGACCCCACCCGGCTGCAGCCCCCTTCCAAGTAGTTGTAGAAAGAGATAAGGTGCCCCCTGAGACTCCTTTTCTGCTGTCTAAACAATCCCAGCTCCCTCAGCTGCTCCTCACCACCCTTGTCCTCCAGACCCTTCACCACCTCCATTTCCTTTCTCTGGACACATTCCAGCACCTCCAGGTCTGTCTTGTAGTGAGGGGCCCAAAAGCAAACACAGGATTTGAGGTGCAGACTCACCTGGCTGAGTGCAGGTCTGAGTACAGAGAGATGCTACAGCTTTGGCATTGGAAGCAATCCTGCCACTGCACGCTTTCAGAAGAAGACCCCTGAAGAGTTCCTGAGATCTGGCACTATTTCCTGATCTCACAATTCCCAGCTACCAAGAGAAGGGTAAGTGTACATATGCATATGCCCACAGGAGCTGAAGTACGCTTTTGTCCTGCTGCCTCCCACTTTCCATCATGCTCTGGGAACAACGAATTCAACAGCTCCCCTCTTCCCTACTTGGTTCAAGAGAACTGGAGACTTGGAGGGTGTTTTCTTTGTCCTCATTTAATTGCTTTGTCTCTACCTTCCATCTTTTAAAAATATGTCAGAAAAAATAAAACCTTTAGTGGGGGCTCATAATTCTCAAGATCAAGTGGCTGGATTTATCTTTTCAAAACTCATTTTACCTTCAGCAAGACAAAGATGCTGGTAGCAGGTTACAATGAGCTTTCCTAGCCTTGGCTCAGAAGATCTGGTATTCCTGTTACCCCGGTGACTGCTCTGCCCAATACACCCTGGTTGCTGTCATAAGATACAGTATTGTATTATATTATATTATATTATATTANTTATATATATTATTATATTATAGATATACAACACCTATATTATTATAGCTCAGCATCTTTCACAGACTCTTCCAAAGCCCACAGACTTTAACATTGCTGTTATCCATATACATACTCCTCATAACCTCAGCTCCTCAAAGGGTAGATTTTCTTCAGTGCCATATTGACTGATCTACAGTTGTCCTATGAAGTCAGACTCTTGCTGAGGCAGTGAGGGTTAATGCCATACAAGGCACTTTAACTACGAGGGAAAAAAGACGGGGGTAGACGAGATGGGAAGAAGAAAAAGAGAGAGGAAAAGCAAAATTTGACAAATGCTTTTCTCAGCATTATGTCAAACATGTTTACAGAACTGCACAATTAATAAAAAAACCCCACACTAGAGTCTTTAATTACTATTCTACACAGGGCGGAACACTTCTTCATTATCCCTTTTTGAATTGATTGTGTACATCAAACAGTCAAGATATAAATAAAATATGCCTGCATGCATAATACCCTCACATTAAAGCAGAAGGCAATTAACCTATGATTTTTCATTAATTAAATTAAAATAGCCCTCTGAAAATGTCTCAAATCAAAACAAGTTCTTTACAGAGTACTTTTTTTGTTGCCATGATGTATAGACCCTGCTTGCAGAATTGTTGGTCCAATGAAATCACAATAAACCTCCCCAATTTCATCAAAGTCTACCAATTTTCTCCTGTGGCTCCATTGTTCAAAGTGCTAATCCCAAATACAATATTGGTTTTATTTTTCAGTCTTTAAAATAATATTTACTAATGCTCATTCACTATTTAACATATTGTTTACATTTTATTTTTGCTAATTATATTGATGTGCTTTGCAGAATTACTGAACATATTGATCTGATCAGAAATTTGGCAAATCAGACTTAAAGAGTGGGTCACTTCTCTCCTCTTAAATTTATATAGACGATAATAAACTCGATTAGCATAAGTTTTTGTTAGTGTTTTGTGATTATCTCCAGTTAACTGAGCTTAATTTATTTTTCCACAGAAAGGTAAGAGTCAGTCTGCTTTTTGCCCCATACACAAACATATTCCTTTTCAATCATTCTATTCAGATAAATTGAGTTGTACTAAAGAAGACTAATTAGACTTCAGAAGTCTATTTCCTTTGTGAATTGTATGGACACATGACTGTAAAACAAAGGGAAGACATACTTCATTCAAGAATACACAGTGGATGATAACACAATGTCTAATGCAAAATTACTGCTTCTAAAATACATCCATTTCCATTCCTCAGATAAAAGGGATAACTACCAAGGTCACAGATCTCAATGGAAAACCTGATTGAGTTTGTTTTGGCAGGGGGTTTTGGAGTTTCTTTGTGAAACCTGAGAATAGAGAATTTTAGATACCTCTAGTTATTTAACAAGATTTGATAATAAGAAGCCATAAAATAAACTACCTCTTTGTTGCCTCAGAAAACTAAATCTTCACATTCTGATGTGTTGAATTATGTATCTGTCTTAAAAGGGAGAAAAGTAGTTTTCAAGTACAGATTACATGAACAGTGGAGCTACAGCAACAGTAGGTTTCCTTTAAGTCAAGAAATTTAGGGCTTTTTAAGAACTCTGTCAATTTTGAATTTACAAGATTTGGCTGTTTAATAAACCCAATAATGACTTGCTACATTAGCAACATTAAAAACCAGCCTTGGGACTGACAATTTCTTTGGTACAGATCATACCATACCTTCTGCCAAAAGGAAGCAGAAACAGGAAAATGGCATGTTCCCTTTCTTACATGTTGCTGAGAGCCTGGAGCCTACGGATAACAAAAGAGATCAGGGAGCATCTGCTGCAGGGAGGGAACACGTTCCAGCATTCAAGCAAAATCCAGCACACGTGTACTCACAGCACACGGGTGCAAAGTTGTATACTGAATCTGAAAACATGAAGACAGATATTTTGCTACTTCTGCATTTTCAGATATCACAAAGGAATGTTTTTCCTGAGGGAAGGGAATCATCTTGGTTCTTATTCCTTCGTCCATGAAATGGGGACTGTATTGACCTCATACAAATGCTGTGAGAAGGCATGCATTAGATTCAAATGTTTAAACAATGAGATAGTAAAGACCAGCAGAGCAGGTCCTTCTGCTAAGTCACAAGTCCTCAGGTTAGACTTGATGACAGACTCTTCTCAGTCTCTCACAGACCTTGCAAGCCTCAAGATTTTCACTTTCTACCAGGGAGAATCACAAATAGCCTCAGAGCCTTCAGCACTGTTTTATCTTCCTCCACCTCTTAGCTTTTGGAGGGTAATGCCCAGCCACTGCTTTTCTTTGCTGGTCTAATTCCACTCATACGTTGATAGCTCGACAGATCATTCACCCATGTATATTTTTGTGTTCAGCATATGTGCTGTGTCTCTGGAAGGAATTAAGATTAGATGGCCAAGGTCCCCTAATCCTGATCAAAGTAGACAAATGAAAGGATTAAATAATTCAGGTGTGTCTTTCCTGAAAACAATACAGACATTCTTTGCACTTTATGAGTTTCCTATTCGAGATTTCATAATTTCATGGGAAATAACATTCAGAAATTTCACAGGAAGAACAGCAGTTTCAGCTACCAATTTTCTTCTAAGATGCTCCAACAGATTAACAACCAAATTAAACTCAGAATAACCTTTCTTCATGAGTATTTAGCTTTGAAGATAACTACATGTATTTCAGACCTGAAAAATGGTTTATGGGCTTTAAATCTTGTCCGTTTTTTCCAACTATATGACTTGTTCTAATAATAGATCTTACTTCTCTCACAAATCTTAAATAAATAATCATTTACTATTTTATAAGAGTACAACTGACATACAGTTCTCTATTCAAGTTTATGGTTGTCCATAAGCAAAAATAAATACAAAACTTTCACCAGGTTACAGTAGAGGCCCAGTTAAAAAATTAATTATACTACCCTCATGTTTAAAAAAAGCTAGTCTGTTCCTAACCCTAAATTCTTGCACGATTTTTAAAATTAAATGTAAAAAAAAAAAAAAAATCAGTGCTTTAGGAATCATAAGGTGTTAGAAGTTGGCCAGAAAACCCTATAAAGCACTGCCTTCCCTGCCTATTTTTCAGATATTTTGTCTCCTCCTACAAAATTACTACAGGACATTCATTCATTTTTCTCATGGAATACAGCTTTCAACTCCAGAACTGTCTTTTTCATTTCATTCCTAACAAGTAAATTGAGTTATTTCCTTCATCCTGGTGTCCTCTGTTTATGCTCTGCAGCAGTATGAGCCCAGAGTGCCAGAGAACAGCTATAGATCTGTTGCATGTCTTGGGCTGATGCTTTCCTGCTGGGTAACTGGCCATTCCTACAGCACATTAAAAATGGTTACATGCCTCCATTCCTCAGTCAAAATGCATACAGTATTCAGAGCAGATTTCATTAGAGATGCCACCATTTGTGGGGGAAAAGAAAAAAAGGAAATTATAGAATTTTTTTTTCCTTCGGTCAGATAGAGTCAACTTACAGCCTCAGATTCATCTCTGTACCTGTGCTATAAATATGATTATGCCTGGAAAACATCCCCTGTGAATCAAGGGCTGAGCTTGTTGAACTTCTGAAGGATTTGGGAAGAGAATATTTTTTGTGTTTATAAGTTCTAGGACTTATTTTTTGACCTACACAGGAAAGATTCATGTGAGGGCAGAATGGAAAGGCATATGCTTCCATTGCAGATAATCCTTAAGAAAAAGAAAAACAGAAACCAAAACAAACCCAAAGCAACTTTTAAGCAGGACATGGACTGGGTTAACAATTTTCTTTCAGTTACTTGTAATTTGCATTTCACTTCTCGTAACCTTTTCTTCCTCCCATCAGTTCTTCTTCTTCAACTACTCTTTTCCTTAAAGAAACCAACTTGAAAAATTGTATTTGATACAAGTTTGTGATATGTATCTTTTAGTTGTGAGGCAAAGCATTTGAAGACCTGTGCCTCAGATACCATAAGAAATAATAAAAGAGTGCTAGTCTTGTTCAAAGAGAAATTGAGACTTTTGGCTTTATTCCAAGTATGTGAAGACTTTTGTGCTTTTCATGGAATAGTAGTAAAAATCCCCTATAAATTATCCCAAAATATAGGAAATTTTCCCACTCTTCTCTCCACTTCTCCAAGAATAAAGACCTTTTAAAAAGATACATATATATAAAAACCTCACTGCAAACCAAATTCACACAGGGTAATTCTTTCTGGCTTCAAAATGTTCCCTCACCAGAGCCTCGGAGGGCTTGCATAAATACAGAAAGTGGAATTGACCACGGCTGTGGTGTCATAGGCTATCACACGGATTCCAATGATTATCACCTAAACAGACAAACAAAAGAGGACTAAAAAAACATTCCTATCTAATGCAGAAGGGAGAAGGTGAGGGGACTGCCTGACATTTTACCCTAACAGAGAGCCATGACAGCAGCTTTGCCCAGCAAAATTCCAGGGCATTGAAGGGCCGAGGTAAGCAGACAAACCACATGACAGGGCACTACCAGCCTGAGATTTGCTTTTTTTCGTCACAGCTTGGAATACTTCAAGATGAACTAAATGCTTTTGCAGCTTTATGAGTTACAGATAGCTAGCTGCACTGCATTTCAAACATTATTTTTTTATAGACTGGAAAGAGATAAGGAATATAACATAGACTGAGGACACTAGTTACACAGCATTTCCTCAGGTAGGAGTCTGAAGATATGCCATAAAACTCCTGCTGTTTTTCCAAGGCCAACAGGAACCAGAAGAATCCACCTTAAATAGCTGCCACCATAAGTCGTTTCTGTAAATGTGGTAGGGGAAAGCAAGAACATAAACATCAATATCTAAATAGCTTTTTTAATTGTAAATGGATGTAAAAATTAAATTAAATTATGTGCTGGATTATCATGAAGGCACATCCAAGAGCTCCCTAGATCAAAAACTGACCACAGCATCTGAGAAAGCCGTGTATAATTTCATCTCAATGACAAATTGCTGCCAACTAGACAGTTATTCATGTAGAATTTCCATCTACAAGCACTGGACTGGATTTACTATTAAAAAAATAAAATGAAATAATGGATCACTGGCATTTCCTTATGCTACCCTTATGTCATGAGAAGAAGAAAAACATAACAGATATGAAAGTATTGTGCTATGAATAGCCTGAACACAATCTCTTGTCATCCTGCTACTTATCAACAGAGGAGAAAAAAAGAAAACACTAATTTAAGTTAGTCTAAACTGCCTAAATAAAGAAATAAATAGATATGATTCCAACAAACTGTGCATTTATTAGCTCTGTCATCTGAAATCAATGCATTATCTGCCCCTACAGTTTGAGAAAAGTAGAAGTATAGGATTGCAAATTACAATTTCAATTTGTGTAATGAAACTGATATATTTTGTCTTTCCCACAACGAAGGATCGTGATGGAATTCAAAGCTGTTAAATGAGCTCAATTTTTATCTCACGCTCTAAAGATACACCATAGTCTTTGTTCAGAGCAGGTCTCTTGGAGGATTTGAGTGCTGATTTCCATAGGCTGGTTTTTACCCTGTTAGACTGCACTCAGGTTATGTTCTATGTATTTTCACAGAAATAGAGGGAGGGTCCAAGCACCAAATATATTTCAGATGTTGTTTCATGCAGCAATGCACCAGTGTTATCACTCAAAAGTACATTAATGAGGAGTAAGAGGCACAGTGAGGTGCTGACAGTGATGAAGTGTCTCACTGTGGAGAGCTCTGCAGCTTATCCTAAACATACAAATTTCGCGCAAATAATGTGGGAACTAAACTGTTCTGGTCTCAGAAGCTACACAATCACAATGCTGAGTTGGAAGGGACCCTCACGGATCATCCAGTCCAGCTCCTGGCCCTGAACAGGACCATCCCCAAGAGTCACACCATGTGCCCAAGAGTATTGTCCAAAACTTCTTGAACTCTGTCAGGCTGGTGCTGTGACCACTTCTCTGGGAAGCTTGGTCATCTCGAGCAGTATGGGTACATGCTAAATGGCACACAGCTGAACATGTACTCCAAGGAGAAAAGAAATTATTCATCTCTCAAACTGCTGCCATGACTTTAAAATCAAGAACTACAGTGGACATCTCTAAAATAATTTAGATTACTCTGCATCTCTAAAATAATTTAGATTACTCTGCATAATTTACAGCAAGTAGATTCTCTGGAGGTGAGTAATTTTGCACAGAGCTTCTGCAGAAGAACACTGACACGAGAGTTCTAGGGGAGTGGGCAGCTGACAGCACACAACCCTCTTTGGCTACAGCGGGGGACCAAGAGGGGAGGAACAAACAGCTGGAGGGGAAGGGGCTGTGAAGCTGGAAAGCAAACAGACTAGAAACCCTCTCTGTTGTTATAGATCTGCTGTAGGACATTTTTAGTTTTTGTCCCCAGCTAAGCATTGCTGCCCCTGTCACCTCTAGAGGTTGCCAGGCCTTTGCTGAGCTGGTGCAGGACTTAGCAAAACTGCAGCCTAACCTACCACCATGGTGGGTTTGGGTGGAGGAGAGATACTCATTTTTAACAATCATGCTTAATGATTTAACATTAGCCGTACCTAAGGATTACAAAATTACAGGTACTGAGGAGCACACAGGCAGATTCAGGCCCCAGGGTATCGTGCATGCTCTATGGCCTAAGCCTAAACACATCCATCTGTAGCTGCAAGGTTATTTCAGTCTATCAGCAAGAAGAGAGGCAGCTTTTATGGGGAGACAACAGCCTTCCCCCACTCCTTAGCTTTTTTGTGTTGATTTTTACTTTGCCTTGCCTGTAAATATAACAGATCATAATCCAAGGCTCTGAAAATCTAAATTCCTGAAGGCATTTAGAGTGTACAGTCATTGTTTGTGCCATGGAGGCAGTGTAAGAGGGGTGTGCTCCCCACGGAGCCCTCCAGCACCCCTGTGCTGATTCCCGTGGATGGCATGTGGGAGTTTCAGGGCTTCATCCCCCCAGTCCGGACAGGCACGATCAGTAACCTTGTGTTCAGAGAACACCTGCTCCGCTTGCTCTCTGACAGAGGAGCACAGAGCCTCCCAAGACAGAGAATTAAATTGTTCCCTCTGCAATGGAAAGGTCCTTGGGCAGGAAGGCTGTCTCAGGCTCTTTTTTACAGCACATTTCAGCTTGGGGTTTTTGTTGGGTGAGAATGAACAAGTTGTTCTGTCTCCATTGCCCCGTGAAAATCAGCTTCTCAGCTGACTGTACTTGATATGTTTAACCACAACAAAGAATTATGTTCCAGTGAAGGAGCTTTAGGCCCCTGGTCCAACTAATTTTTCTTCTATTTCAAAGACCCGTATCAGGAATGAAGGAGACAAAGATTTTTGTTGCAGTTTCTCAGGTTGTTTATATTTTCTTATCTAAGTTTCAGGAGTGCAGCCTGTGCCTGGCTGTCTCTGTAGTTTTTAGAGTTACAATGGCTGCTGCCTCCTGTGTGCAGCAAGTTTTTAAAACCTTATCATCTAATAACTAATCGCTACGTATTCTATTTTTTCTTTTGTACCAATAACTACCAAATTTTACTAACACATTTCGTCTACTTCAAATTCTCTCCACCAATCACCCCATGCTCACTTGACTTCAGGAAATGGAGGAGAAGGAGAAGAAAGAAGAAGCCTGAGCCAATGCCCTGAATCTTCCATGTTTGTCTCTGTTTACCTATATTCAACAAAACCTAAAACTACAAACCTTCACCCTGTGATAAACTAAACCACAATCCTTTTCACACTCTTGATGCTTTCAGTTCATCCAGGAGTGTTGGGAGCTTTTTTCAGGGGCTCAGATCAAAGGCTGTGTTCCCTGGGGTGCTTGGGGGGGTATGGGACCCTTCACAGCCACAGGAAAAGTTTTCCAGCTTTCCTGGACTCCAACATTCCAGAAACAGCAGGATCTCCATTTTGATTCAGGGCTTTTTTTCTCTTTAACTGAATTTTCAGAAAACATACTGCCTCTCTGCAAAGGTGTGTATGCATGAGGGCTCCTCCTAGACCTTCTTGAGGTATTCTTCTTTACCTTTGCAGCAGGACTCTAAAAGGACATAGGAGGCCCAAGGTGGAAGCTGCCAATACTGAAGGGAAAAAATTTTGCAGTAATTACCACGTAAAGGTCTGGAGAAGAGTAGAGATTGTGCCCATTTGTGACGGACAAGGATAGATGTGGCTTGAAGGTGTTCTGCAGAAGTGACCTTTACCATATGGTTATAAGATTGGACCAGAGGAATCTGTAGGCAGGCTCAGCCCAAAAGCAAACATATGAAATGGAAAGCACCTCAATATTTTCCACCGTGATAGGAGCAGGAAGGGATGTACCTGAGTGTGTGTGAGCAGAAGCAATTATATCAATTTGGGAAGACACAAAACAGGGATAACTGAGGCACGGAGAACAGACATAGACCTGTGATTCACTGACACAGTTGTTGTAATAATGCTTATAGGAGGTAGACAGAGAGTGAAATAAACGCAATATGTAACACAAAATTAAGGAATCTTCATTAAAAGTAAAAAACAAAACCTAGAGAGAGGAGGAAAAAAAAACCACCATGAAAAGCTTGTACTATTTTGTGGGGTAATCACAGTTTGTAAAAAGTACTCGCAAACCTGAGGATCATGGAATAAACATGTTCTGGGATCAGTCAAATTGTTAAGTTTTGATTATTTCTGAGTGGGAAAAAATCCTATTTTCTCCATGAGATGTAAGCTCACATTACATAAATATAAGGCTGCTGACCAAGACCTTTTTCTCCTGATTAAACAGAATTCCCCAGAGAACAAAACACCATTTTCTGACTGGATCTTAATAATGCCTTCAGGATATTTCCCATGCTTATGTAGATGCTTCTACAGCAGCAACAACAAAATGCACCATATAACTTCTGGAATTGCTGTGTTATAAATAATAAGTGCAAATTATATACATATAATTCTGCACTACAGCAACTGTTTAGGACTTTTGGAAAATAAAAACCCAAAACAACAAAACAAACAAACTTAACAAGAAACCCCTAGTAACAAATGGCATTAACTATCACTTCAGATATAAGCCACCTAAGTTTAAAAATTTCTTCACAATCATGTAAAAATACCACAAGCTCCAGGTGAAATCAGGAGCTTGTTTATGGGTAATAGATTACACTGCAGCCCAAGCTTAGGCAGAGAAGTAATGACCAGCTTGAAATAGCAAATCATAATGAAAAGTGCATTACTTTCACAGAGGAAAATATCCCAGTATCTGAAGATAAAATTGGTTTAAATATAAGCAATAAATAAACGGACTTCATCCACTGTTCAAAGTGCCAGACTAATGAAATTAAAGGATAGTTCACTAACCTCTCTGAGTCCATTCAAAAATTAAGAGTTTGGCTGAATTAAATCCCTCCCCAATGACACATACACTTAAAGGTATTTCCTCAGCCCTGTTCCATTTAGTTCCTTATGACAAGGTCATGTGCAAAATGTCTAGATTGCTCGAGCTTGGTCAACAATAATTACTTTATATTTGGCTACCATTCTTTAAAATGTATCCCTATTCTGGCATGTTCTCTTCATGATATCCCTTATGGCCATCTGTTGAAAAGAATTGAAGCATTTTCCAAGGATGTCCATAATGCAGAAGCAACAGTTACAGTGTAAAGACCACAAAAATCTGTAAAAAAGAGAAAGGCCTGTGAATGTGTGCATTAACTTGTGTGATAGTCCAACTCAGCCTGGAAAAGGAGATTCAGAGGTGACAGGAGAGCATGGTGACAGGAAATCAGTAAGGCACACACCAGGGCTGCGGCTCCTTCATGGCAGAGTTCAAGTATTACACGGTGTGGGGAACAAAGCATTCCTGCTTTTTCTCTAATGCCCACTTTACACCAAGGACAAGGCTCCATCAAAATCGTCTGTGAATTATTCTTTACTTTTTCTATATCTCATTGCTCATTCTTCTGTCTGGAAAAGGAAACAGCTCTGGGTTTGCATGCTGTATGCTTTTTTGAAAACATTTTGTGCTTCATGATATTTAAAGGTATTTTATGACTCATCATGTTGAATGTATGAAATGATTTTTCAGCTACAACTCTCCTTCCCACGTTTTTCTGAATAAGCTGACTTACCTTTCAGATGCACTTAGCAAAAATACTCTGCTTTCCTGACAGATCCTCAGCAAGACAACAAATTCAGAATGAAACCAGTGCAAGGCAGTCATACATTCTCATACTTGAAATTTATGCTCAACTAAGCAACTAACAGTGTTAAATTTCTTCCAAATAGTTGGACATATTTAGCTGCTTCTTTTGTTTGAAAATAATTCACTGAAAGATTCAAAGCTTTGCAGATTTACTTGTCAATAAACATTAATCTGCAAATGGTTCATGGAAGCATCAAGCAGCCAATGGGCGGCTCACAATCTGTTTATTGCTCCTATTGCCTGGTAGCTGTTATCACTGCAACTGCTTTCTCATACAATGACTCCTAAAGAGCTTCAAAAGGCCACAAAACACTTTAATTCAAATATCCATGCAAAGCCACATACTATGTTTACTTCCTGCTGACACCCTTCTGAACACAGATCTACTCAGCAAATATTGACGGAGACAGGAGAGTTGTTTTTGAAGCGTTTGCCTAAGGCCAAAATTTTCAGAAGTGACTAATTATTTTGGGTACTACATCTTCAGCGCTTCCCAGACATGCACCTGCAAGACATCTGTGTACAGAGTGATGGAAATCCACAATAACTCTGGGTCAGACCCTCTGAGAATGTCTCCAGGTGGACAGCCAAGAATTAGGGTATTCAACATCCTTAGGCATTTTTGAAAATTCTAGTTTACTGTGGGGTTTTTCTTGTTGTGTGGGGTTGTTTTGTTTTTTTCCTAACAGAACTTGAGTGCATTTTTCACAGACATCTTCTCTTGGTTTATAAGATTTCCATAACATAAGATTTTGGGGTATCACTTTTCAGTTGTAATTAAATTCAGATAACATGTATCTGATTTTTTCCTTGGGGATAGAAAATTTATGGTAAAAAGAAGCAGGAAAAGAGGAGAAAGGGGACTGTGCATATTAAATGACAGGGCAAACTCTCAAATTGCCAGTTATAACATTTACATTTTTCAAGGTCATGTGTCAAATACAAATGAAATAATGAACCTTTGTTACTCTGTGGTATCCCACGTCAGGCAACTTAGGCATCAGCATCAATACAATGGCTTTGATGAACTGCACTTCTGTGCCCTGCTGCTCTAACCTGGAAGTTTAACAGGCAGCAATTAAGTTTTCTAAAAAGGACCAAGAAAAACAAGAAAAAAATTGGGCTAGCAGTATTCTTAATTGCAGAATAGTTATCTAATACAAAAGCAAAAGAACTGAAAATGTGCAGACTGAAGGTAAAAGGCAAGGAAAAGGGATGGTAATGAAAACGTCTGCAGCTTTTGGATAGTCTGCAGCTGAGACTCACATTGACCCATGAGACACTTCAAGAAAACAACAAGGTAGGAGTGTTGTGGGAAACATTAGTGGTGAAGGAGCTGTTATTTACAATCCTATGATAGAATGCACTGCAAAAAAAAAGTGCATCAAAGCTATTCTTTCAAAAGACACAGGACTGCATGAAAAAACCTCTCTCCAACTTGGATGATTTACTTTATTCTAAACTATGTAACTGAAGTGAACTAGTAGAGTGCCTTCCAGAAAGGCAACTTACAGTTAACTATATACTCTAAAGGAGGGTGTATATTATAATCCAATTTAGGATATGTTATATTGTATCATTAGAGAACAATTTTCACTTTGTGCAGCACAAAATGTCTTAATGGGTTTAAAACACATGCCTCTTTTCCTTTTCTCCCCTCTCAGTACAGCATAAAATGAAACTATGGGTAATATTTCAGTTCCATGTGCCTTCTTGGGAAGTATATGTCACTGAAAATGTAATGGGTGACTCCAGAGCTGTATATGTTACAGCCATATTTTGAAACCAGTCATTTCAGGAAATGATTAAAATTTTCAGCCGTTTCACAAAACGGCTGTTTCATTCAATTATTCTGCGAAATAAGAGAAAGTTTCACACCTTTAATGAAGTTTGGGAAACAAGTAGGGAGGCACTATGTGAAATGCCTGATACCTTATGACATGAATTAAGCTAAAAAGACAACGCGTGAGGTTTTTATAATTTATTTACTTCTAAAGCCATACAGAGTCCTACATTTATTTCTGAAATCTTCCAGTCTTGCATGCCAGAACCGAACTGGTCTTCATAACTAAGGTGACTGTAACATCAGTATTACCTCCATATTGCTTTTCCACCTCCATTGCTTTACCAAGAGCCCTGCCTGCAAAGCCAGCGCTGCCCAGGCTCCTTCCTTCTGGCCAGGACAGGACTGTGCAGGACATGGTTGGTGAGGTGCCTGGAAAGGGAAGGACCAGTTAGCTCACTAGCATTGATGGGTGGAGAATTTGGTGGATCTGGATGGGTCCTTTCTGGGAGAGTTTGAGCTAAAGGAATGGGTCTGACCTTTAGTTTGGCAGTGCTTCCTATTGGAGTGCCTAGCGCTGTATCAGGCATGGGGAGCAGTGTGTCTGCTGGGGATGTGGATGCACCAGAGTCATCAGAGAGAGCACTGAACACTGATTCCAGATTCTGTGGAGGTGTGGAGGTGGCTGATGATCCCTGATAGTAGAGTTAGAGCTATGCCCACATTTAGGATTGGTACCGAACCACACAGTGAGAAGTTTATTCCAGACTGGTGGGTGGTGCTTGTGAGAACTGGGCAAAGTCAGTCCCCACAGTCCCAAGAAATATTGTCTGCCATCCTGGCTAAAAGCGTTTGCTTAATATCCCCTTTGAGAGACCCCTGGATTTGTGAATATCTTGCTTTTCCATACCAAGCCAAGCAGAGGCCACAGAGGCTTCATTTCTTGGATGACTTCAGCAGCAATTTCAGTTCTTTTATCGCTCTGCAACCCGAGTAGGGTTACCAAGATCCAACCAACAATTTTCAAGTAGGAGAAAAATACTGAAAAACTGAAAGGCTATTTCTGGTTCTCTCCGAGGTGAGGGCTCAGGGAACAAAAAATCTAAGAAATACACCATTATATCCTTAAATCTTGGTACACCATTGTATCCTCAAAATTGCCTTGAGATTAAGCTTGCAGACCAATAAAGCCAGCTTGGCCTTATGATGAGTATTCATTGCTCAAATGGTCAGTTTTATAGCAAGGCCATTAGTCAAGGATTTTGGCACCCAAAACAGAAAAATCTCAGGAGCTCAGCAGTCTGTCTTTTGATATTCGCATATTCAGATGATAAATGCTTTATAACAAGAACATGTAACAATTCTTGCTTTTCTGGCAATATCATACCTCTCTTCAATATTCACATAGTATATGGGAAATGCTTCTTTACTCCAGTGTTCTTGGATTAGCTGCTTCTTGTCGCCAGCCATAGAATTTCACACCTATGAGCAGTGGAGGAAATATAAAAGAACTAACCAGCAATTCCATAATCAAAGAAGAGACAAATTATGATGAGAGCAAAAAAAAAAATAATAAAGAAGAGACAAAAAGAACTGTTCTTTAAAACTTACTTTACAAGCAAGCAGTGTTCAAGTCTTGGATTAAGTTTGGGATCTTGGCTTGCCTTTCTGATCTCAGCAATAGCCGTACTATATTTTTCCTTTAGTATCAAGCACTTCAGACACTCCTCATACTTTTTGTAAAGTTCTTTTCTGAAGCTACTTTCAAAAGTCATCTCCAGCAGTCAATGCAAAAAAAAAAAAAAAGGCAAAAGATCCTTACCCAGTAACACCCCTTTTCACAATATGCCTGTTCCTGGGTGAAACAAACAGTCAAATAGTCTGGCGGAATATGCAGCACGTCTGTCACTTTGTAGAACACACGAAACTTTTAGTCACTTTACCAAATGAGTGACTGAAGGAGTCATTTCGCAAAATGACTGAAAATTTCAGTCATTTCAAGAAATCACTGGTTTCATGATACTTCTAACATACCATGTGCTGAAGGGAAGGTTTAGTCGGGAAGCGGGAAGAAGATCGTGTTCTTCAAACCCCCTCTTGTGGCTGTGGGGGACAGCGCCGTGAAATACCGCATTTTACTGTAATCTTTTGTTTAAGGACTGCAGTGATTGTCGAGGAAGGAAGGAGAGGTGAGAGACCTGGTTTTATCCTGATGCTCATAGTCTTCCTTGACAATCTCTGTCAAAGGAGGGTTTTAGGGTTTTTTCTTAAATTGTTAAGCAATAGTACATGCAGTTTGATCTGGACATCTCTGCAGAGATCCAGGACAAAGTAGTCGCCAAAAACGCTCCATATGGATGAATCCACGGGTTATTTTCTGTGAATATTTAGTTTTAGTATAGCTGTATCTGTCTTATATAAAAGTAAAGCTTTCATTTTGTTTTCTGCAATGTATTTTAAAGCTGCATAGCCTTCAGGTAGAGCTGAAACAAAATGAATGTGTCTGGAGAATACTTTCTTAGGAGATAGTTAGCAGTGAAAAATCTTTCACAAATGCAGGTGAGCATATTTAAATTCAAGAAACTTTGAACAAAAGCTGTCCTTAAAGCCAAGCTTCTTGTTTTCCTAACTAGAAACCAAATAATTGATCTTCTGGTTACGTTTGGATGGGACCGAAACAATGAGCTGACATTTTACATCCCATTGTAAAAGGGTACATTATAAAGGAGAGAGGTGATTGCGGTTTATGCTAAACTCTAAAATTCGTGCTTACTTCCAAAGTGCTTTAAAAGGAGTGTTGCAAATGATGGCAGAAATTTTGGTCAATACCATATAGCTGCAGTGATGTCTTCCTGTGGCAGGAAATTACCTTTGGAAATTGGCTTTGGGATATTGCATGTTGAGGATTCATTTGCAGAAATGGCACCATACCTCGAGTCCCTGTCAAAAGGATAATGCCAGAAAGAGAGTTAAAGCCATCAAATCAGATCATTACTTGGTTTGGAGCCACTCAGAAAAGATCAGTACAGGTATCCTCTGTAGGACTTCATCAAGAAAACCTTTGGACACCATCCAGGCCTGTGATACCTCATTTTGCCAGCATTGCCTTCTTCCCAAACACCACATACTTCCCCTTTCTTCCACTATTGTTTCAAAGAATTCTTTAAAATACATTTTTGACCAAACAATGATAAGCAAACATTTTTTCTCAGCATAATTACAGCTACTCATTTCTGGACTTTCTTTTTTCATTTGTATTTACAATTATACTGAGAGTCAGTAGACTTTTAACTTCTAAAAACATAGCCTGGGAGAATCTGGTAGAAGTCCATTTTTTTTTTTGTACATTATAATCTAACAGACTGAAAGACTGCTAAGCTCCACTACAAAAGTACTTCATACCTAAACTTAGACGAAATGTGTCTGATCTAATGCAAAAGAAAATGATTGAACTGTGTAATTTAAAAAAAGCTTACATTATCGTGAAACACCCTGAGCAAATAATAGTTAAAAAATATAACATGGAAAAACATTATTAATCAACAGAAAGGAAACAATTCATTGTGCTCTCCGTGGGTTTTTTCCCCATTATATAAGGTGTCCAAAATAATGACCATTATTAAGTTCAATATACTTCATTTAAGGTATTAGGGAAACGGCTCAGTGAGTTACTGCTACACAGGTCTGTAAAAACTAAACTGAAATTCCTCTTCACATGAAAAATTAGAGAGACTTTTTAGGGAAACATTGAAATATTTCATTTTGAAAATGCTATAAAATCAGCCAGAAAATATTATTTTTCTCTAGCTGAAACTGTCACCACAGCATGAATACTGGCTACGCATTCATTTGACAATAGATACTTCAGCAGCATGATTTTGTCCATATCTCTATATATTTGAAGAGCTCAAGGTTTGGTTCCTGGCTCTGGCACAGTTTTTGCAAGTGCGTTAGGTCAAGGCGAGGACTTGTAACAGTGGCTCTAAATCTGCTTGAATGTGTCTGAGTGTAAAACCAGTGAAATTCCATTGTGCTCCATTTCAAAATGTCCTGATGTGCCTCAGCTCCCTAAAAATATCTTTCTGGAAGGGAAAATTTATTAGCTCTTGTGAAGCACCCTTCTGCTGTGACAACGGGGAACAGACAGGAGGACAAGGGCAAATCAGGACTGGCCCAAAGCTCCTCAGCAGAGCAGGGCAAAATGAATTTTTTCCATTCTTCAACTTATGCCATACTCACAGGTAGTAGCAACACAACTTTACTATGTAGCACCCTTCCTAAATTACCTAGGGCATATGCTGGCCCAGGAAAATGCCAGCCTTCCTGGAAGGCAGCCGCAGGAGCAAGAGTTTGTCACCTCCCCGGATACTTGGGGCTCAGCAGCTGCTGTCCTGGTCTGATCCCAGCCCCCTGCAGTCCCTGCTTTCCTCTATGGCTGCAGGAGGTTTTGTCCTCACAGATGGTTGTGTGGCTCCTTGAAAGGTTGGCTTACACCCCTTGCTTTGCTCTGAGTGGTGGCATATGTTTTGGGGCTTTATAATGACCAGGCACAAACTTTCACAGAACCTGCTATAAGCCTGACTATAACCTTACACAGCATTAAGCTTTTCCATCCCAAAAGTTTTAATCAAGCCAGCCAGTTCACACTACATGTTTATCACCTTTAAACCCAGTATTATTTGCTGAAGTGAATGGAGACATGCAGAGAAGACAGGTATTAGTAATTACTCTTAAAGAATACTGTATATATACAGCCACTCTATAGATTTCCAATATTTAATATTCCACAGTGACCAGCACAGAGCTAGCTACACTAATCAAAATACTAATATATTATTCTCAGTTCCTTGGCCAATACTTCGAACATTTATTTTTATTTACCTAATACTGAAGAAAAGCTCTATCCCTAATAAATTTATCCAAGCGAGAAGATACTTTCAAAGACCACAGTACATTGCATGATGCAAAAAGCAATATGTTTTCAAATGTAAGTTGGCTACTGTATTCACATGCTACTTTTAGGATGTATTTTCAGTATTTTGCACCTGTGCACTATCAGTTTGCAGAGAGGACAGATTCATTGTCAGGCTGAGAAAGTTGGGGCTGCTCTACCTGAAGAAGGGAGTGTTGTTTGGAGCCCTCATAGCAACCTTCCAGTATCTGAAGGGGGCCTACAGGGAAGCCTAAGAGGTAATTTTCATCAGGAACTGAAGTGACAGGACATGGGGCAATGGCTTCAAATTGAAGGAGAGCAAGTTTGCATTAGATGTTAGGAAGAAATTATTTACAGTGGGGATGGTGAGGCACTGGAAGAGGCTGTCCAGAGAAGTTGTGGATGCTCCAAACATGGCAGTGCTCAAGGCCAGATTGGATGGGGCTTTGAGAAACCTGGTCTAGTGGAAGGTGTCCCAGCCCATGGCAGAGGGGTTGGAAATGGATGAATTTTAAGGTCCCTTCTAACCTAAAGCATTTTGTGCTTCTGTTGTGCAGCTCAGTTGTGCTGAGACACACTGCTGTGATAATGTTTCTGCAACAGAACATGACGGGTTGGTAATTCTTGCCTTTTTAATTTCTCACTCCATGAATAGGATTCTACTAAGTTAAATTAATTTTATTTCTCAGAGATGGATGACCAGTGGACTTCTAAGCCTCCTGAACTTTCAGCTGTGCGTTTCTGACATTAGTTTGCTAAGTAAGGGATCAGATCTCCCCTGTGCTCTTGTTTTCAAGACTTATCATTATGGGGATTGGACTTCAGGAAGGCAGATTTCTAGAGAGCACTTAATTTGGGTTGGTCTCACAAACAACAACTTTTCCTGTGAATTCTTCCATTGACTTCCATATGAGTAGCTTCTGGTGAAGACTGAGTATATTTGAAACTCCTCCTTCAATTCAGTGTTTTTCAAATGGTATCTGTGACTAGAAGAAGCCAAGCTGCTGGTTCAGGGCTTTAGCAACTGTTCACTTGATCAAAGACACCAGAATTGGTAATAATGAGATAATAGACAAGAAAAACTGCAATAAAAAACAGACTGTAGGAAGTAAGGAAAGGCATGGTATGCTTAAATACAAATATGAATGTGAAAAATAAAAAATAAGGCAAGTTGTCATTTCCCTAGAAGATAAAATACCTGGTTTTCTTAACCTTTCCATGTCAAGTGAGGACAGCCAGCTGAGAGTTTTTTATCAGAACAGAATTTAGTGAGTTGAGATTTCTCAATTCTAGGTCTTCTAAAAAGCAGGTCAAACTGACATTATTTGTCTATCACATCCAATCACCAAGTGAGATCATCTTGGCTTTTTTCTATAACAATTTACAAAAGCATTCAGTCCAGTCATCATATCTATTTCTTCTTTCTTAAGTTTTGCTTCTGTCATTTCCACAGCTTTAAATTGTGACACTTAAAGACCCACATTTCCTCAGAAAATAATGCTTCAAGGTACAAAATGCTTCTTGAAGATCAGTTTTCTTTCAAGCTCTGATGTTACTCCCAGTTGTACCACCCTTCTGTCCTGCCTTCTGCACCTTCAGTAACAGACAACAGAGAGACTTTGCAAAACATTAGGAAACTAATCACCAGGACCTGGATTTGTCTGACCATAAGGAAAATTCTGAAGAGCAATTTGCTTGGCAAGAAGTAACTTTGCTCAACAGAGAAACTGAACAGTTAAGGATGTCTTATAGAGATCTATTTTTTAAACCTCATTATATTTAAAATTCACATTAAAGTTAATGAGAATTACTTTGTTCTTACTATTGATAATTAAGGAATCTAATGCTTTCGAGTGTGAAAACAATCAAGCCTTAATTAACAAGTGACCTCTGCTGCAAAATGAAGACTGGAGGCTTTACAATGTTCTCAGTCTTCCTTCCTGGCAAAGATCATGTACTACCAGACAGGGATCAATTAAAGGAACATGGAAAAGCTGACACTTGGCTTCCTGGCTAAATTTAAAATGTAAAAAGAAGTTGTTTCAGATGATGCCAAAATGGCCAAGTTTTTCTCAGGAAGTGGAGAACTATTGGAAAATGTGAAAAACTTTTCAAAATGTTTTTTATTTCTCTCCGGGGTTTTTTGTCAAGAAAATTCAACAAGCTTATCACAAACTTACAAATAGTTTCATCTGACCTGCACTTACATTTACAGCAAAGAAATCACTCAAGCAAAAGACATTCATCACCTCTGGGAACAACACACACCTTTTTTTTCCATGCAGCTTTCTTGAACACTAGTAAGCCATTAAGTGTATTTGCTGCTTCCTGCATTCAATTACCAAACATGAAGTGTTTGCCAGACCAGATTTTCCACATGAAAGTATTCAACATACAGATATTTTTGCAATTCTTGTCCTATTCCAGCAAAAACTTTTGTTTTTATCTGAATAAGGATTGGATTCCATGATCAAGGATGAGAAATGCCATTTCTACATGCTAAATGCAAAAAGCTTGAAGGACCCAAGATCTGTATCCAAATTATAGCACTCAGACTGATTCTCAAGAGTCTGAAGTACAGTTTCTTTCCGTATTTTTAATTTAAAAACAATACTATATTGTATAATTGTAGTCTTGTTTTTTTTCAGAGCTACTGTTTCAACAGCAGATGCACTCAAGAAATGACAAATACTTTAAAAAACAATAGGACAGGAACTTTAATTAATTAATGCACTGTTAGAAGCAGTTTTGGATGTAGAATCTATGGGGGAAGTTTATGAATATTTTGTCTGAACAGTGCTTCTGTTTTTCAACAATTCTGTAAATATTTTAATACTGTAGCAAAAATGATGCATCCCTGATGAAAAGTTAAGAGACAGGAGAAGGAAAAAAAAAAGTGTTTTCAACCTTTCAACCAAAGTATTTCCACCCCAAAATAGGAGATGTAGCCTGGGGCCAGGCAACTTCAACCTTGTTAACTGAACCATGAGCATCCTCTTAGGAATGACTAGAATTCATTGCAGGCTCACCAGAGCCCTGTAATGGATTCAGCATTAGGCTTCAAATGCTAGGGCTGAACTTCATGGGCCAGCAAAAGGCACGGATTGCAAAACAGGCAAGAACAAAAGCTCTGTGCACAAACTGCTTCCCCCACCTTTAGAAACTGTTTTCTGATTATTTTTTCCTTTCTGCAAGAAAAACATCTGTTTCAGGATACCTTGCGTTCCTAATTCCACTCAAATTTGAGAAATTATCCTGGGAGAAAACACAGGACAAGGTTGAAAATATAGCTGTAAAAGAGTGGTAACATGTTTCTGGTTTTGCACTTTGGTTTGGTGGTAGTGGTTTTTCGTAGGTTTGTTGCAATTTTGTTGCTGCTGATTTTTTTTTTTTAACTTTCCATTCCCATTTCCTTTACTCCCCTCTCCAAAAAGTGAGGGTTCAGTTTTTCAGTCCCTTCTTTGCTAAAATCCAGGGAGGTGAATTTCTGTGTATCTTTTTAAGATACCTTGAGCTTTCTGGAAGGCAACAGAATACTCTCTATGGTGTGTCAGTGGTGAAAAGCCTTATGGAAGCTCTCCTGTTTTCATTTTCAAACTGTTCTTGCTGGAAGGGATAATCTGTTTAGTCTCTTGGGAGTTCCCACATTCCTTCTTGCCCTGTAGGATGCTGACGTTTTCCCCTCTGAAATTTTGAAGGGTCCTGCTGAGAGGATTGCAAAACCCTTCCCCAAATCCCATTTTTCACCTGTTATGACACAGCACTAAACCAACCATTTACATAAACCTGTTGTCTGAGACCATTTAAGGACTGCCCTCCTCTCAGTCTGGCACTATGTGGACCACTTACTTTTCCTTCTTGCCTTAAACAGTTGTGAGAAACTACAGACAACCAGGGAGTTTTCTTTGGGAGGGAAGTTACTAAACATGAATGCTGTAAATATGGGACTCCTAAATCCCTCCTCCTTTTTTTATACACTCACACACCCCCTTCCCCCATATTTAAAAGCATGTGGAGGCTGCTGGCCAGCTCTCTTTCAAGGTTATTTGGAAGGTCTTCACTTTCCCTGGTGTCAGCAACCAGACATGAATCACAGCGTACCGAAGGAAGGGCTGCCTGTTGGCTAAAGCATCCCAGAATACTCCTTTCAGACTCATACAAAGCACTGCCACAACGTCTAATATTAAATCCCAGTGATAAGCCATAGTTGAAATGAAACAACGTGGATGTCAAAATCAGCTGGATCTGTACAAAGGCAAAACCAGTGCTCTTTGAGAAACACTGAAACAGCAATACCGGGGGAAATCAGTGTGTAAGCTCTCTGACCTCTTATTTTTTCCCCCCCATTCCTTCCTTACTCTCTTTCTCCTCCATCCCCAAAGGAAGTTAAAGATGTTTTTATAAGGTGGATGGTAGAGACGACTTATCTGCATAATGAAGCTGAAAACAGCCTGCTTGTGTTGAAGCTCCTCCTCTGCATGTTACATGCCAGCAGAGATTTGCTGCAAAACAGGAGAGCTGCAATGCAGCATTTTCCTCTGGAACTTTGCAGCTGTATTACAGTTCCAAGCACACCACAAAAAGACTTTAGTTTACAGTATTTAAATTCAATTTAAAGTGCAGCTGTTAAAAGTAGGTAGCTGTTAAAATCACTACACATCCACTAACATTTTAGTGCTCACCCACTCTAAGGCTTTTATTCTTAACTGAATTCCTTCATGTTCTCTTACAATTAATTTTCCTATTGTTTTCTCAAGCTACCTGTCTCTAGTAATTAGTAGTCCTTAATACTTGGCTATTAGCAGTCTTTCATACTCATCGAATAATAAGATGCCTGGGTAAAATGCAGAGTCATAAAGGATCTCAAAATACACAAAACCACTAAGTAGGGATGATAAGGGCAGTAGCCTCAGAAGGTGGAGAAACTTCAAGGAAAACTTCACATGGAAATCATCTCTTAATTTCCTCAAGCCCAGCAGTGTTACTTCCCAATAGTGTTCACCATTCTGCTTCCCAAAGTGTACAATGTCAGCAGAAGGTCAGTCAGGATGGCAGCATCTTACCTCCAGGAGTCAAAAATCACTCAGTGACTCTGATCCCAGGCAGTGAAGAAACTGCTGCTCCTCCTTCAAGTCCATATTGCTTTAACATTACCTAGCTTAGCAAGGCAGGATGTTATAAGGTCACTTCCAGTATGCATCCCAAGCCCCAAAGCACTGTTACAATTTACTCATGAATCTGAACTCCAAATACCCTACTAAAAGCTAAATTCTGGGTTCAGATTCTCCCCTCTTAGCCCCCACGCAGAAATATTAGTTTAATGCACCAATATTTCCTTTACAGGTTCAAAATATGCTGCAGTTGCAAGTGAAAATAATGGTGCTCTTCGACTAGCTCCCCATGGAAATAGTCACCAAACCAGTCAGCATAATTATCAGACTCTGGCGAAGAAAAATCCTGGATGAAAAATATATCAGTGACAATGATAAAATTCAGCTGATGGAAAAACTCTGACAGAGCTCTGGGGGAAAACTATTCCAATACTCTCTCGCTTTTGACATGATATGAAGATAATTCATATAGAAGAATTATATTTGCACAAGGTTAGTAATAAGAAATCTCAAATTGGATTTCTGCTCTGTTTTTTTTTTAAAAACCCAACTTCCTACATGCTGGATTTAACCACTGATTTCAATAAAGCTGGGATTTAACTCTCATTGACTGCAATGCAGCCATTTCTCCCTAAGCCCGAAAAATACTTAGCTTCCCACACATGTGCAGGCAAACAGAACGAAAGAGCAGAAACTACATATCCACGTGTCTCCTATAACATCTTATATCAATTGCATCTTACAGAATGACAGCTGCAAGCCTGCTTTGCACCAAGCTTTCGCTCTATGTTTGAAGCTATAGCACACAACATTAAAGCACTTGCAAACAGCTATGACTGTCACAAATGATAGAAGTATCTCTCCCCTTCATCTCTCTCCTGCTATTTCACTAGAGAAGGCAGTTTTATGATGGGTCCTTATTTGAATGATCATACCCTGATTTTCTGCATCTTCTGCTGCGATTGACTGGGGATCGATCAACTGTTGATAAACACTGTGAAGGTTAAAACATGTCAGGCCAGAAAGAGGGACAGATTTCTCTATTAGCTGTGTACATAAAACCCAAAATAGCAGACCTCTCTCCCCTGTAGTACTTACACCTTGCTGTACTGCAAATATCAAACAGAAATGAGTCTTTTATTGCCCAGTCAAGTCCTCTCACTCCTAAACAGGAAAAACTCTAATGCTTTGCCTGAACTGACCTCTGATGGAACAAAATTAATCTCACTGTTTCCACAAAGACTGTACAGATGTCCAAAATATAGGATCTTCCTAGATATTTTATTCTTTTGCTGAGTGCTGAACTGGATAATCCTTAAATCACCGACTGTTGAGAGGGTTTAGCAGGAGAAGGATCACTGTTTATGTTCCTGTACACTTCCCTAAGCATCTGCCCTCACTGACTGCTAGAGACAGAATATTAGGCTAGAAAGACCCATAGCCCAACCTCTGTCTTGTGATATAATCACAGTTTAAATTCACAGCACAGGTTTCGTACTAGAATTTGCAGATAATTTATGCTGCTCCATGCTGGGAAGAGAAGGTACTGGATATCCCCCTCTCCCCTCACAGACCTTTCCACCCTCTATTCCCACATTCCCACCACCACCCACAGGGGAGGACCTGATGGTGGGGTCACATCTGGACCTGTCTCCCAGCAGCAGTCAGGTAAGCACAGTAAGCACAGGTCACTTCTTTACAAGGTGCAAAGCCACATTCGCTGCAGCAACAGCAGCATGGACACTACAGCTTCTCACTGTGCTGTGGAGATTATGTTCTTCTTACCCTACAGCAACAGAGCTCACATGAGCCCTAAAAACTTCCTTCAGCCCTAAAAACCACATCACAATCAGGGTCAGGGGAGACATCAAATTTCAGATGTATGGAAAAACACTATGGACTTGAGAGTAGTCACTTGGACCTAGCTGAACTAATACAGCCACTGCTCAAATGCCAAGCAACTTTGATTCTCACAAGACTGCTCCTTAATTGAAACTATTCAACAAATGTTTTCTGCAACTGTAATTCAGCCAATTGATTGTTTATAATAATCTTTGGCTATGACTGCTGCATTCAGTACAGGGAGAATTCTCTTGCTGTACTCATTTGCATCTGAGCATCAGCCTTGCAAACAAGGGTATATTGTTTATCAGAACATTCACAAGAAAATGTTAGAGGAACAAATCCATACTTACCAATTACTGAAAAACATATTCTCAAAATCACCTGTGCCTACTGATTTTATACAAACAACCCTTTAAACCCAACCTTGACCCTTGGCAACTACAGAGCTACGCAGGGCATAATATCTGGGAAACATTACCACCTTGAGACAACCATAATGCCAGAAATGAGGTACCATTAGTGAAAAATAAAAATTCTCACATGAAAAACATCCTTACTTTTCACTGCTTTGGAACTATTCAAAAAGTACTGTCTCGAGACAAGACTCAACACATGCATTAGTGAACTCTGACCTCACTGCACAGTAACAGTCATAAGCTGCAATGCCAGGCTTTTATTACAGAGGTCTTTCATAGTCAGTACTGATGGAATAGGATTCCAGTGGCAACCAACCATTAGAGAAACTTTCTTTTTCACGTGTCTAACAAACCTTGAACCTGTAAAGTACTCAGGCTAGTGAAGAATGCAAGAAAAGCAAGGACATGTGCAAGAAGAGTGCTGGACAATTTAATTGGAACAGTCACAAGACCAAAAACAACACCACAAACCAAGTAATTATTTCATACTCAAATGCTACTTCATCTTTATTCCTTTATGTTGTTGCAATTAAACTCCAGATTACTATTTAATTTCCTTAAATGGGACAGTATTTCACAGAAAATGGATGTCCTCCTGGATCGCTGAACTCCTCTCCGAGATGTAAGTCACTGTTATTAAAACACTATTAAATTACCCTGTAGTAGTAATTAATCAGCCTCAGATCTAAGCTGTAAATGGTAATAAGGGAAGATTCCACCACCAGCACTGAATATTAGTCCCTGCTTTTAAAATCTGCGCTGTTGATTGTATTTAGGTTTTGGCTGGCTTCTCACTACTCCTAATCTGAGCGACTAGAAATTGATCAAGAAGAGGAAGTATGGGGAATGCAAGGGGAGAACAACGTGTTCTGATCAAGCAAGAGGCAAATTAAAAATTCTTTATTCTATTTGCAGAAAGTTCTACCAATGAAAACATATAAAATCAGAATTTAATCAAGTCAATACAACCTGTACACAGGTACGAAGTCCAGCTGTGTAATTTAAGGAAGTGGCTTTCTCTGATTAAGTGGTCAACTACCTGGAAAAAGACTGACATTATCTGTAGAATTCTTTGAATGAGATAAGAGAAAGAGGCTTGTTTTTCTGAAATGTAAATAAATAAAAATAACTAAACTCAGGCAAATATTGCATAACAGAAAGGCAATGTAAATGGGACTGGATGCTTTGACAAGACAATGATACTCCTCTGACAACTTGAGTTTCTTTGTTTCCTTGTAAATTTCTAAGGCTTAGTTAAACCAAAGAAGACACAACTTTAAAAGCCTTGTGTCTGCCTTAAAATTGTATGTTTCATTAATCTGTGTTAAGGCACAGATGTGCCAGACCTTTCATTCTTCACTCAGAAGAAATAAAGATATTCCATACTCAGGGCTGATCCATCACTTAGCCAGGAACAGTCAGTTCTACTGTGCAGTGCAGGCCAAATAATAATAAAAATTCATGCTTCTAACCCTTCAACAGTCACAAATTTCAGGATGTAAAAATAACACACTTGAGATGCATTAAATGCTCATTAAAATTAATGAGAATGATGTGATTCTTACAAAAAGTGCAGCATTGTCTGTGAAGGAACTGTTTAGTCTCACAAGTGAACTGAGAGTGTTAAGTCTGGTGGTACCAGATAAAATACATGAGAAAGCTGTATAGAAAAATTCACATGGCCACCTGGAAAAAAGAAAAATCACATTTCCTTCAGCTCTATTTTATCACAGATTTTGATGCTGTTTCCACATATAGTAGTTTTCACCCCATACCTTTTGATTTTTTTTTTTGGTGATTTTTTTTCCTCCTTTCGTGCAGTACAACCTCTCTCTGTGTTTCATGACCTAATTTTACCTCTTTGCCCTTGAAAGTCTATATTCATTACCAGACAAAATAATGACCAGGAGTAACAAAAGTAGCATGCTACAGTTCTCATGCTCGGATGTAGATATTGATAACTTTGACTCTGCTCCAATTTTGAATAGTATTTAAACCCTCCCAGATCTAAGATCTGGTAAAGAATATCTCCAATAAGTGAATTTTTCAAGGGAAAAATTTAAGAACAAAAATGGGGGTTCCAGGACTGTGGGAAGTATCTAGGAGGCATACAGGAGAGTTTAACTGATATTAATAATGTTGACTGTAACATGAGCTCTTTAGAAATTGCCTACATAATTAATTTTTACTCCTGGTTTGGTGGAAATGAACGTGTTGCAAAGGTGCAGGAGCCCTACAGAGTCATTGAGACACCTGGCTCCTCACTTACATCCCTGCTGCACTTTGGAAAACTACAGCATTAAAGCAGCAGGGAAGGGGTACTTACAGTTTGGGGTAAGGTGTAGGACACGGGGTCTGCCCCTGTCGCTGTCATAGAGGGCTGTGGGGGTGTCCAGCCTCCCTCTGCTGCCCTTCCCACCGCTGGTGTGGCCCCTCCAGCCTGGGCACTCACCAGGGCAAGGACCTTCCCTCGCCCCCTGTCCGCACCTTGCTTAGTGCAAACCTGGGTGCCACCTCAGACAAGGCCTCCAGGTGCTAATTAATATAAAAAGCACTAAATCGACAAGGACAGATTCCATTCAAGTTAATCAGTGCTTAACAGGACTAGGATTTACCACAAAGAGTCGTCTCCTAATAAACCATGCCAGTATGAGACAGAGTCTGGCTGTTTACTGCAGTTCCTTAATGGCAATAAAGCAATATTAAAACAGAAGTCCTATTAATTTGTGGCGCACTGAGAACATTAACAATTATGGCAAAAGATGTAAAAGAACAATAGCTAATATGGAAAACAAAATCTAGAAATATAAAAGAAATGCATTTTCTGTAGAAAGGATTTAAAGGTGTTAGCACTGCAGCAACACAGCCTGTATGTTTTACCTAGGGCAGGTGTGCAGTAATTGCAAAATCTCCAGGCAGACTGCAGCCAGATTAATCCTCTCTCAGCTTTGAATCACTGAAGTGCCACTAGAGATTTGTATCCTAAAATGATGCCTTGGGACAGTCCCACCAAATAGCTGGTGTCAAGTTACCTGATAGCTCAGCAAGAAAGGACTGTCAATAATCAGATCCCTGAAAGAGAAGTAGTAGCCTTGAATTGATCAAGCACAAAAGAGCTTCAGTAACAGCCATTCAAAACATTAGGAAGCCTGAGGAAAATGAACAGAGAAAAAAACCACCACCAACAAAACAACAGCAGCAAGCAAGGTTTGTACAAAGCCAAATGGAAAATTACTAGATTCAGCAGTTGTTTTACTAGGATGTTAGATTTTATATTGAATTTCAAAAGCTGTATTACCTGTCATGTCCTGATAATAGCGTAACAAAAAATTAGGAAAAAATCCAAATATGAATAAAATATTATTTTTTTTATTACAGTCTATAGGGGAAGAATGATACATATTGCTTAGCTTCAGTCTTCCTGACATTTCAATTCTCACTCTCTAGTATTGAGTTATCTTAACCAAATACAGAAAGTCAGCTATTTTAAAATGCTAAAGCAGAATATTCTATCTAAATTCTGTGTAGGAAAACAGGTCACAGAATGCATCCCAGACTACTAAATCTGCTTAGTGCAGACACATTCCTTTTCCACTTTGAATCAATACCATGATTTTCAGGAGCTATGCAATGTTCTGCTGCTAAATAAATATCCTTGAATCAGTAATGCTGAGATCCTATTGTTTCAAGAAAGTCATGAAAGATATAAAAAATATGACTTTGCAGGACCAGGGCCAAACTGCCTATATGGACGTAAAATATTAAATCACATTATATAAAAAATGAAGAGAGATTCACACAACAAAAAAGAAAGAAAGCAAGGTTCTAACTCCTGCAGTTTTACTATAGATATTCCTCTCTTCCCAGAAGAATGCAAATGACAGTGCCTTTTTACCTTGACAGCTTCCCTTAAAACACCTTTTTTTGTTTTAGATTGTAAGGATGAAGGAGAGAAAGGATTGTTTTATGTGTCATTTTGATTTTTTTAATATTTCTTACTTGATAATTCTTTTTTAAATGAGGAGTTTGTAGCAACAGGATTGAAAAATAAATCATCGCAGGGCCATTATTTTTCCTTTTTCAGCCTTACATATGTGTTTAGAAACCAGCATTTTAAAATACATGTTATTACCACACAGCAATAAAAAACTCTCCTGTTTATCACGGAGCCTGGGTTCATAGGCCCATTTACAACATTCACAGTCACACAGGCATGTAAGATCCACCATAATTAACAGTTATGTGGCCAAGAAACTATGGCCATGGCCTCAGGACTGGGATTGACCTAAGGCAGCATGTGGAGCAGAGGAACACCTGGGCAGGAAATAGAAAATGTTGCAGGGCAAGGAAGAAGTAAATCCTGGGAGTTCTCGTGCAGCCCTGAGACACTGACTTGTGTGAGACATGGATGCCCTGCTCACAGCCCTTGCACTGGGAGAAGGGGCTCTCCAAGGGGACCATGCCTTGAGAAACCACCCCTGGACACGTGAGCAGGACCCAGGGGCCCAGGCTGATAACTCAGACTAAGACTAACACTTGCCTGTTCTCATGCGGAGACCATCTTCAGCTATCATAATTTTAGCACCCATGACTGCACAGTGGTCTGCTGTCAATAAAATGAGTGGAGTAAAAAAAACAAGCTAGACCAGATAATAGTTTGGTAAGAACCTCCATTAAGCCATGGAGAAACTTGTACTTGTTAACTAGTTAAAAGAAAACTTGTTATAAAAACTTGTTAAATGAAAAGCCTTTCCTTTTAGCCGTGTGCCTCAGCACCTTCTTCACACGCAGCTATGGAAATGTTGAGTTTAGTAATAAATAGGTTATTAGGAAAAACTCACAATAATTCTTCATATGCTTTTTCTTGAGATAACCAAATTCCCAACTTCAGTTTACGGCAGTGAGGATGCTCTTGAAGAAGTAGGTTACGATACTTGGGCTGCATGAAGACAGCACATGAAACACAGTGGGTCATGCAGCCATTGTTCTTAAAAGGCTGTAAAGGATCCAACCACTTAGAGAAATTAAGTGACATAGCCTGGCTCTTGTTCAAGCACTAAATATGAGGAGCCTATGGTCTTGCGTTTTGTATCCGTCCTGTTAAATAATGGACAAGGTCAGCTACATTGGATTAAGTTCAATAAAGAAATTCGTGTTTGCCTTTATTGTGCCAATAGAAAGAGAAATACAGAAAAATCACCTCCGGTTCTAACATCTTATTATAACCACAAATAAAAGAAAAGAGAGCAAGCATATTCTAGGTGTTTCTATGGCATGTAGACTTTCTTTCTGACCTCATCAAGCCTTAAATTTGCAGTGGTCACTCTGTTGATAAAATTGCCTTCCCAGTGAGTACCACTATTCTATGAACAAGTAAGTAGTACTATGTAAATTCAGTCTTTGCCAATTATTTCTGTCTATCTATTGAGAATGTATACCTTTTATCATGTGGCTCATGTGAGGTAATCTGTCCTCAGCGAAAGAGGCACCAAAGCATTCACAGACAGGTATTAAACACACAGGAACTGACCTACAGGGAGACCGTGTGCTATTGGACCTCACAGCAACTTGCTTTGTGACCGTGATTTAAAACTGAGTATCAGAGAGAAAGGATCCCTCTGCAGCATTTCCTGGCTACATTATTAAGTGAAGAAAAGGCAATAACCATATAGGATGTGTACTCTTCTTCCTATTTTCTCCAAATTGCTTACCATGGAAGTTAACCACAAGACCTCTGCCACAGTAGCAGATAAATGTGAAGGCAAGAAATGCACAGTTTAAACACATATTAATACATTCTACTGGTGCTGAGAAACAAACAATAGTTTGATTTCTGAACATGCCTACAGGGACACGTCTAGTGACCATCTCAGTACTGCTGCACCATGCTTGGCACTTTGCATAATCAGAAACAAAAAAAGTCATTCTCATCCCACCTTTCCTTTCCAGTCTCTAAGGGGATCAAATGCAGACAAGGACAGAAGAGAGCAAATGAACAAGACAAATGCCAACTAAATACTAGCAAAAATGAAAGCAGAGCTTATTTAACATCACCAGCCCAAAATTTTTGTCTTCTGAAATAAAAAACCCTATCCAGATAGGTGTCATGATTTCACCTCAGCCAGCAGCCAAGCCCAACACAACCACTCACTCCCACAGCCAGCAGGGTCAGAGAAAGAATTGGAAGTGTAAAGGCTGGAAAACTCATGGGTTGAGATACAGACAGTTTAATAGGGAAAGCCAAAACTGTGCATACAAGCAAAGCAAAACAAGCAATGAATTCACTGCTTCCCCTGGGCAGGCAGGTGCTCAGCCATGTCCAGGACAGCAGGGCTCCATAACATTTAACAGTGATTTGGGAAGACAAATATCCTCGCTCCAAATTTCCCTCCTTCCTCCTTCTTCCCCCCACTTTATATATTGAGCATGATGCCATATGGTGTGGAATACCCCTTTGGTCAGTTTGGGTCACCTGGCTGTGTCTCCTCCCAGGCACCCCCAGTCCCCTCACCAGCACGGCAACACAAAAAGCAGAGAAGGCCTTGGCCCTGCTCAGCAATAACAAAAACATCTCTATATTATCGACCCTGTGTTCACCAAAAATCAAAAACATCCCCCATACTGTGAAGATAATTAATTCTGCCCAAGCTGAACCCAGCACTTTGGGAATGGATTGAAGGCAGGATACTGACTTTTAGTATGATCATCCCTAAAAATAGCAGTTGGCATTATCTTTCCCTATTCTGAAGGGAAGATACTTATATCTCACCCAGGTGAGATACCTATTCTTACAGGCATCTAAAACCCCAAATTAGGAGCCCTCTGTCAGAAAAGCAGCAATCTAGAAGAGAAGGGAGAACCTGGGCTATGATATGACATGCAGCATGTAGATTGTCTTTAATTATCTTTCTACAAATTAGTACCTCTCTCTCTCAGAACTTCTCAACATAACCACATTCACTGGACTCTAATTTAGGGTATGTGGCTGCTGCTCTGTATGACATTTCTCCTAGATATGAAAAAGGTTGTAGAAATTAGTTTCATCACACTGTGGCAAAAAAAAAAAATCTTTCTCATACTATTTCCTGGGACTAGTGGTATTATTAATAAGAATAATAATGGTAATCATTATACAAGATATGTGTATCTTTATTTATTTCACCTGACGTTTACTCTGGTTTTCTCAAACCTGTCAACATAACATTCAAAGAGCCCTTTCAATTACTGAATTCTTTTCTATTAAATTAGAAGCAATGTACTTCTCAAAGAAATCATCTATTATTTAAATCTAAAAGGCAAAGAAACATCTAACCCACAATGTCTTTACAAAATCTTACAGCTGAACTGTTAGGCTGTAAACAGAGACACATTAATGGGCTCATTCTACAACAAAGCACTTAAAGATAGCACAGCAACAGCTATGATAGATGCTAAACTGTTTTAATAACAACACAAATCCAAACCATTCATGAAAAAATTTTAGACATATGAGTGAAATTCCCCTACTTATAAGCATCACCAAAATGGCTGGTCTGCATTGCCTCCCTACCCCAGATTCCTACTATTGAGACAAGAAGCACTGATATTTATTGACTCCTACTGTAATACACTACATATATAATAGGCAACAATCGATTTCTGCTTCACAGTAAGGGGAGAGGAACTTCAGTCCTGTTCTATAGGAAGAAAAAAAAAAGGTAGAAACCTATAAATCTTATCAGCACCTAAGACCCAGTGTGAAAGTTTTTTGTCACTGTTTTTAGCCTAAGTTTAGGCCCATTCTAATATATCCTTCTCAATAAAAACCCAAGGTAAAGGGCATTTATTGAAACTGTTAATTTTCATTAATGAGAGGAAACTGAGCCAATTCCTTGGAGTCTGACCAAATAAGATGACTGCAAGATGGTTCCTGGAAAAACTCTGGGTATACCAGTACATTGTGGGAGGGAAGACCTGCCCCCTCATTTGTCTCTAAACACTTCATCTTTTAAGCAGCAGATATAAAAACTGCAAAAGGAAAGCCTGGAAGAGGCCTCCAGACTTCATCTGGTTCATCTCTTAGCCTAATACTCCTGTACTGCTTCAGACAGATGGCTCTCCAATCTCTTACAGGCTTTTTACAAGAAGTTCTTACAGATTTTCAAGAAAGCTGCTGCCCAGGCTTTTCTATTCTTACTAGTTTTTCTTGAATCCTAATTGAAGCATCCCTTGCAGTAATTAAAAATCATTGCTTTCTGCTTTACCCGTAGAGGAAAAGCCAATTGGAACACTAACCCTGCTCAAGCGGCTTTACTACTACTACTACTACTACTATTATTATTATTATTATTGTTGTTGTTGTTGTTATTATTATTATCATTACTTTATTTGAAGACACAAATGAAAGCCAAATTACTCCCTAGAGAGCATTTTTTTCTAACCTCAGTATAGGCCTTTTTTAGAGAACATTTTCTCTGCTTTCCTTTAAACTCTATCTTGTCCAAACCTTTTCCAAACACAGTGACCAAAATTAAAAATAGACTTTTCATCTTGCAAGACCATATCTAGCAGACAAGATTTATACATCCCAGCACACTTGCATTTTTTCTGAACAGCAGTTTGACTCATGCAATTTGCATCCTCCATAACCTGTGGATCCTTTCCTATAGACGAGCTTTTTCTTCCCCTTGTATTTATGCAGCTGATTATACATGCCTAAAAGTAGAATTTGTAGAATTGAATTGTATCTTACTTTTTCCCTTAGCTAATTTCTAATTCTAATTCTCCCCTCCAGGGCATTTACAGGTCTTCCCACCTTGATGTCATCTATAGATTTAATAAACAAACTTTTTATTCCATTAAATACATAATGAATTAAAACATTCAGCAAGTTAAAACTCAAGACGGGAACAAAACAAGTCCCCAAAGCAATGCAAAGCACAATGTTCTATCTTGAAAACAAACTACTGTCGGCATGATTTTTCAGTGTTTACACCTGCAATATAGCAGTTTTGTCCAGAATGTTAATCTGCAGGTTGCTTTTAAACATCATGCAAGTCAACACCAGCATCTTGAAGCCTGAAAGTTAGAACATTTGTGGCTCTCTCTCTCCCCAGAATATCTGTTGCCTTAATAGGAAGATATTAGACTGATTTGATGCACATTGTTTCCAACAACTCTTCATGATGATTCCATTGTCACTCATTAATATCTCGCAAATAGCTATATTATCATTTCTGTTTGTTTGCTTGCTTGCTTATTTCACCAAGAATTGAAATTACATTAGTTTCTATTCCACAAGATCCTTCTTCATGCCTTTTGAAAACAGAAATCTTATTTGTCCTTTTCCAGACTTCTAAGACCTCAAGGACTCTTCATGAGGTTTCAAAGGTAACCTTTCACTTTCTGGAATTTTGCTTCATCTTTCTTTCCAAGGAGCTTTGGATAAATATTAGTTATTTTTGAATTGAATAAATCAGAATACTCTCTAACCTGTACTTTCTTTAAGTCTGTGAAATACTCCTGGCTTATCATTTTTTTTTGTTAACTGTATTAATAATCTGAGCAATGTCCTTTTTTTTGATGAGAACAAAAACAAGGAGCTCCAGAATTTCAGATGGCTTTTTCTCTGTTTTGAACAATGAGTTGTGACAATTTCACTGTCTTCCTACTAATAACATAATTTAGTGTTATCTGTTACAATCTATGTATTATGTGTCTTGACTTATTGATCTTGTCCTTTTAACTTTTTCCTTACAGGCAAATTTTATTTTTTTTTATACTTATGTTTAGCAGCTTGATCTGTTTTCTGAAACTGCACAAGTCCTTTTTCTGCTCAAGGTCATCTAAGTACTCAGGAGCTGGCCATACTTGGTTTTTTTCTCTCTAGTCTCCTTCTACTTTCAATTGTAGTCCCAGAGTAACTTTAAAGGTCTTCTGTCTCTCTCAAGAAACATTTTCTGGGACTTTTTTCTGTGAAGTCTTATCAGTCAGTTTTCAGAGTTAACTATATTCTCCTTGCCTTACCTCTGTGAGTTGCTTCAGGCTGTTTGTACAGTAGTGCATCATAAATCACCAAGAAATATTGAGTTATTATTTTGTAAGACTTTGTTATAATCTATTGCCAGTGATAAATGGGGCACTTTTTTTTTCTTTTTTTATTTGTTTTCTGGTGTGAGGTTTGGTGGGGGAGTTGGGGGGTTTCAGTTTAGTTTTCCTTTAATTTTACTTTTTATGCTACATTAAAAAATCAAACAGAAATAAGCAGAGAAATGGCAGGATAAGGGATCATTTTGGTGGGCAGAAACAAACACCCTCACGCTCTCTCTTTCTTTGCCCACCTTCACAGAGGATACATTTTAGAAGGTTAAGGAACAGATACTGAGAAGCACAAAAGCAAGTTTTAAGCACATCAAGGCAAAGATATCACGTTAGCAGTCGCAGCTAGAAATGGACTCATGCAATGAAATGCATTCCCTCAGAGAGCTCAGCAGTGCAGGCAGCTCTCAGGTAGTCTGCAACAGCTCCTTTCACAGAGACACGGCAAGCAAACACCTCCAACCAACGCAGGCTTTTGGTACAGGCACACAGAAATCCACCCCAGGAATTCTGCAGCATTTCAAGGTCAGTCTCCGTGGCAAGGGCAAGAGATTTCCGCAGCAAACGTTCGTCAATCCTGCGGCTGTAATAACGCGGTGCCATCTGCAGCCCCACACCCCCCGAATCCCCTGTCAGCTGCTGCCGAGTTGGAGGAGCCAGGGCTTTTCGTAATTCCACGGTCACACACGCACTGCCCAAATTATTTAACTCTTTCTCCGTGCTCTGCTGTTGAAACAGCAACGAAATAACCTAAACGCGCGGAGCTCGATGTGAAATGCAGAGAGCTGAGCAGCTGAGGTGGGTTCTGAGTGCTCCAGACAGGGCTGAGCGCAGGCAGGATGGACGGGGGAGTTGTTATTTTGGGGAGCTGTGCCATGTGCCCAGTGCACAGAGCGAGCACCCATTGACGTGGGAGAGGCTGCTGGGTCCTCACAGCAGCTTGTGAGAGCCACCCAGACAAGCCCATGCTGCCAGGCTCAGGCTCCAGGGGCACACCACAAGGGAGGGAGAGAAAGGAATACCAGCACAGCCAATACCAACACAGACTCTCTTTCCAATTTCTGTTGATGCTTTAAATGGCTACTTAGAAACAGAAACTAGACAGGAATAAAGGAATAAAGGAGGTATTTATTTGAAAGGCCTTCAGATGTACACTTTTGGGCTCCAGAGGGTCCTGCCTCAGTGGATCCCAAAATGGATGACAGGTCACAAGTTCTTCACACTTTGATATCAGCATAAATTCACTAACCAGAACCCAGCCAATGATGGAATTTCCTCAAGCTTGCCCCCCTTTCCCCAAGATCATGGTTTACAGTTTTTCAGCCTAGGACAGTCTGGGTGTCCTTGGAGAGCAAGCTAGAGAGGCTTTGTTATATCTGTCTTGGCATAAGAGAACAGCACTTAACAAGGTACAGGAAACTTCAGAGTTACACTAGGCAGTATAGGATTTGAAAAAAATAAAAGTTAAAACCTAAGGCATCACTGTCATCTCTCTTGACAAAAACAAAAACAAACAAACAAATAAAAAAAGGCATTTTGTTCTGCTCCTCTCTCCTCACTTGCATTTCTACACCCTCAAGCAGGCACAGGCTGTCTCACCTTTATTTGTAGTGCGATGTGCCATCCTGGAGAGCTGGGAAGTTTGCCTGCTTCTTTGCAGACCCTGCAGAGCCCAAGAAGCAGCTCATAGGTTTTGCATAGCTTTAACCCAGAGCATATCCACTCCAGGCTCACAAAGGTGACAGCTATGCCACAGTTTGCCAGAAGCTGGTCGTGTGAAAATTAGAGGTGAAGGTACAAGGCTAGTGTTCAAAACCATAGCCAAGCCCAAGTTTCGTTAAGATTTGGATGGATGCAGAGAGGGATGTAGAAGAGGGGTGGGAAGTTTGTCTCACAGACAGTTATGAGACACAAAGAAATTGTTCACATCTGGCTTGAACCAGCAAAAAGCCCACTTTTTCCCATCCTCGGGATATTATCCAAAGACAGATAGTCTGTCCAGCTAGCTGGGAGAAATTCACTGCATCATTCGTCATTCACTGCAATTTCAATGCTTCTGTACTTGCATCAGCCTGGCAACATTCAAAAACCTCTGAACTGACCTCAACACAAGCATGAAGTGCAGAAGGATAAGCAAGGGGGAGTAGGAAGCCTTGTTGCTTCACAGTAAGTACTTCTGTCTTCAAAGCATTGCCTTAGAATTGTCTGGGGCTTTCAGTGTAGGCAGATATTTCTAGTTTCACTGCACAGCAAGTTCATTCCAGCTCGGACACTAAATACATGAATTTTAACAGCATTATTCCACTCTCCAGCACAGGCAGCTTTGCCTTACAAACCACTTGGTTTGTCACTGCCATACAGAAAGAAAACAAGGAAAGTTTTCTTTTAATAAGAAGTCTTAAGTATCACAAATTGAATGCCGTTCAGGACAAAACTTTCAAAAAATTCAGCTCTGATATAAGACAAGACCTAAATGAACAGATTTTCATATATCCTAGATTTTCTTCAGTTAGTGAATATTGTTCTTTTTTTTCTTTGAAACTTGATGACAGTTCCTGAAATAGCATTTACTGGTGGTAAATTCTCCTAAATTATCATACCAGCTATTGCAACTGATCAATTTAATTTTGACTGATATGTTAAAGTGATTATAGAAGGACTAGGCTTCTGAATATAATTGAATTTCAATAGAACTGTGGCACTTAGTTCCTTTCAATATGCAGAAGATTCCAGACTTTAAGACTAATTATTAAAGCTGCCTAAAAAAAATGCTACAAAAAATTTCCAAACTACCCTGCTTTTCACTTCAGAAAGTGCTCTCAAATTTACATCATTTTCCAGCACAAAAAAAGATGGCATTCCAAAAAGAACATCATAAGAAATCAAGGTAAGTTTTTATTCAATATGATTTCTGAAACATTTGTTTAGCAGAACACATATGGGCCACCAATTTTCACATTTTTGATTAAAAATTCTCACCCACTAATGAAAAATTAACAGATACCTGACCTAAATGAATGTAAAGGTAAGATTAAATATTTAATCATTATCATAACATACCATTATAGAGTTGTAGATGTTTCAGAGCTTTCTTTTTCTATCACATGAGCTGAAGTAGATTAATGTGGGGTTTTTGGCACTTAAGAAAATTGAAAATAATTAATCTGTAATGGCATTGATGGAAAAAGTGTTCAAAATGTCAATAATAGTGCTGCTTTAACAGTACTTCAAATAGTCTACTTACGCAACTTAAGAGACACATTATCTGCCAGACTACACACTTTTCCATTAAAATCTATGAAAATCTGCAGGTGTTTAATTACCTGCTCTCCCATTGTTCCTTGGCTGTAGCAGGAGTAATTTGAACACTACGTAAAAATTATTGCACAATTTAACATAACAGTTATGCAGATTAAAACTTTCCCTAGTTTCCATTTTGTACGAAGAGTCTCAGAAAAATAAACCAGAAGTTGTTTTTCACCAGAAAGAGTTGCTTAAATATTTTCACTAATTTCAAAACATTTTGGACTTACAGAAGGAGTTAAGTATCACTATTATAATTATCAACATCAGACCAGAAAATACCTGGGGAAATACTACAAGGAGAATTACATCTCATGAGAACAGTTTAAATATACTCTCCTTTTTCCCAAAGAAGTTCAATAAATTCTTGTTCAGAAGTTAATTCGAGTTTTCACAGAGTCAAAGCATGGCTGAAGTTGGAAGGGATTTCTGGAGGCATTTGGTCCAAGCCCTGTGCTTGAGCAGGGCCACCTTGGCACATTGCTCAGGCTTATGTCCTGACGACTTTTGAATATTTTCACAAATGAAGAATCCAAAACCCTTCTTGGCAATCTATGTCAGGGTTTCATCACCCTCACAATCAAAACATATTTCCTGATGATCAGAGGGAACGCCCTGCATTTCACTTTGGGCCCATTGCTTCTGGTCCTGGCACCGGACAGCAGAAAAAAGCCTGGTTCCATCCTCTTTGCACTTCCACTTCAGAAGAGATCCCCCTGAGCCTCGTCTTCTCCAGGCTGAGCAGCCATCACTCTCTCAGCCTTTCCTCATATGAGAGATGCCCCACTCTCTTCACCGTCCTTGTGGTCCTTTGTTAATTCTCTCTGGTATGTTCATGTGTCTCCCGTACTGGGGGAGCCCAGATGTGGGCCCTGCCTTCCAGGTCACTGGTGCTGAGCAGAGGGCAGGATCATCTCCCTTGGTCTGCTGGCATTGCTTGGCATAATGCAGCCCAGGATATCCTTTGCTTTCTTTGCAGCAAGGATGCATTCCTGACTCAGGCTCAGTCTGGGGCTCGCCAAGACCATGCCCAGCTGCTTTCCAGCTGGATGGCCCCTGGCCTGTACCAATGCTTGAGGTTGTTCTTCCCAACATGAAGGAGTTTTTACTTCCCCTTGTTGAACTTCACAAGGCTCCTGTTGGCCCATTTCTCCAGGCTGTTGAGGCCCCTCTGGATGTCATCATGGTCCTGTGACCTATCAGCCAGTTTGGTGTCATCAGCAAATTTACTGAGGGTGCACTCTGCCCCACTATCCATACAATGAAAGGAGATGTTAAACAGGACTGGACCCAGTACCGATAACTAGGCATCACCACTAGTCACTGGCCTCCAACTAGATGCTGCACCTCTGATCACCCCCCTCTGGGCCCAGACATTCGGCCAGTTTTCAACCCACCTCACTATCCACTCATCCAGGCCATACAACAACAGCTTCTCTATGAGGACCTTACAGTGTCAAAGGCCTCACTGAAGTCCAGGTAGATAATATGCACTGTCCTCCCTTCATCAGACTAGTTGCTTCATCACAGAAGTTTTTCAAGTTGATCAAGTAGAAAGTCAGGCAGGCTGACTTCTGATGATTTTCTGATACTTAATGCACCTGGAAATGGTTTCCAGTATTAGCTGCTCCATCATGCTCTAAGGGACCAAGGCAAGGTTTGGTCTGTAGTTCCCTGAGTCTTCCTTGGCCATTTTGCAGTGCTTCTAAGTCTTTTCTGTTAGAATTTCATCAATGTCAGAAACTCATATAACACAGTTTGATGTTTTTGGCCAAGAACCTCTAGTATCTTGGGTCTGAACAACAGATAAAGGTGGTCAAGAAATCTGAGTTTTCTTCTGGCATTTTTCCAAGACCCAACCAGATTTTTTGGCAGGCTTCTTATTTTTCTGTTTCATGCCTCATCCTCTCAAGGCCGGCCCACAAAAAGCATCCAGTATTTAGCTGTCTAGCTCACAAATCTTGAATCAAATATACACATATACTCAGGGACCATGGAGGGCGTTCCACTACATCTTCATTAACTCTGCCCATTGCCTTGTCTTTAGTACCATGCTTCATCCACAATCAACAGTCCAGGACCCACTTCTGGGACCAGGCATCTGCTTTCTTTCCTTACAGAGTACTCCTTTATTTCTAAGACACTGTAGTGTGAGAAAGCAGGAAAGAAAACAAGCCATACTTTGCGGAACCGCGCAGTGATGCTAAGTGGCATTCACTCTGCAGGTTTATGGGTTAAATTCAGAGCATTGCTCTCCAAGACAACAGGGGTTGAGGCATCCTCCACCCTTGCCATAGAAGCTATCCTACACTACAAAAGGAGAATTAATTACCAATGGAACAAAGAAAAGTGGGAGCATGGATAACAATATGGAATAGTCTCCAGGATGCACCTGGACCGCTTCAAGGATAGTAGTTTTTAAGTTTCACTCACTGGTCCCTTTTAAACATTTTTTATCCAACCAAGGCAACCTAAGATTTTGAAGCCTCTCTTGAGATTAGCACAAACTGTCTGCTGGCACCTCAAGAGAACCAGATGGGATGCCTGTCTAAAGGGACACAACTCATTTCTGTCAGCCCGGGTCCTTGAGGCAATGGTGAAGAACTATGTTATGTTGCACTTGCCATGATGCTATGCACTGGTTCCACAGAATCTCACAACCCCAGTCCCAAAGTTTGTATTCTTCCTGAGCCTTTCAAGATAGAGATTGTCACACCACTGCATCTGCATTGCAGACAGACAAGCAGGTCCCTGGGCAATCTGTATCTTTTGCAATCCTTTGTGAAAACAGCTCATTGCTTTCAAAGCCATCCTGGAATATATTTTTCAGTATTGTTGCCTGTTTAGATAAAAGGGCACAATTAGACCTTTCACTTGGCAGATGTCATTTATGTGGGAATTACTGCCCAGCTCTCAAGATGGCCATCAAAGGTACATCATGCCCAAATCTGTTGCAGAAATGTGAGATGGATGAGATCAACTGCTCTGTTATCCTTGTAGGCTGTCTGATCAAAGTACTATTTTCCCTGCATTGAGAGCACAACATTACAGCATTATCAACACCATTACAGTTAGTGATGCTAACTTTAGTTTTATGCAAGTTATTTACAGCTTTCCACATTACCATTAGAAACTGTAGAAGTCCTATTTTCCTTGTTTCAAGGCAAATTTAGGCTTGTTCTATGCTCCAGTCTAACCAAAGAAAACACCTGGAAGCTGTGTGGTCCTGTTAGCGGGGATTGCACCCAGATTAAGAAGCTAAAAAAAAAAAATCCAAAAGGCAATCCAGATATTCCCCAATTTAGGTGACAACAGGATTTTTATAAAACGAGATTTATTTCTTATTTTATCCTTGACCTGGAAGTAGCACAGTCTTTGCTGTTCAGGGCTGAATGTCACTTTCAGTCCTGAAAAGTGCTAGTCCCAGGTTTCCCCACAGTATGTCTGACAGCATGTGGATGCTGCATGAGGCGGTAGTAAAAGTCTTACAAAGGGAATTTCCTTCCTCTTTATACCTGCTGCTGTTCAGCACCAACCCTGACCAGCTGAAAAGACATCATTTCATAGGAGGTTACCAGATTTTGCTGATTTTGCTGAAGCAAATTGCCTTATGTAATTTTGATATTTTCACAAAGCTAAAAATACCAAAATTGGGAGTGGAAGGGAAGTGATGAGGTAATCATGCTGAGAACTTTAAATATATAGAATAGAACTAAGAGAGCAATACTTGTATTTAGTAGCTGGAAGAACCTCTCGGAGCACGAGAAAGAAAGAGACAAAGACTTAAATTCAATTCTTTTTTTTTCCTTTTATGCAGGACTGCAGCATCAACAACCAGCAATTGAGAGAAGAGATACATCATTAAACTTATTTATAGCATTAACTACTTTGCATTCATCCACACAAGTGAAACTGTAAAAAGAAGAAAAAATTATAAAGGGAGTGTGTGGTTCTTTCATTAACTTGTCTGTAATGTTGGATTGGTCCATAAATTAATGTGTAAAAGAGGACGGGAAAAAAAAAGAATTCAAAGCTTTGCCATAGTAATTATAGCTCTTTAAATATCAAAAGACACAAAGAAAGATTCCTTTTGAAAAGAGTACCGATTCTCTTGGCAAGCCACTATTAAATACTTGCATAAATCTACAGTCTGTATCCTGCAAGTTGAGGTGACATTGCTATCATGGCTTACAGGTCTCTTCACATGACTATTGGTGCACTTCAGCATTATTTATATATACATATATATAAATTATCAAGACACCTTGATGAGATAAGATGCCTTCTTTCTGTCATAGGTGAAGGGCTAAAAAGCAGCAACTGAGAAATCTAGCAAGTAAAAGGGCCTTGATGAAAGGTTACCTAATTGATTTGCGTTGTTCCAGATACAAACTCTGGAAGTCTCTTTGGTGCAACTCAGTCATTCAGCTGCAGTTTCATCACAGATTTACCAGTAGCTCCTCCATAGTGTGGTCCATGTGCAAGTACCATGTCACAGCAGCAAGACCCATATCCGCATCCCTCTGCCTTCCAATTCACACAGCATGTGAGCCCAGAAAGCCACCAAAACTAACAGACAAAATACTGAAGTAAAACATCTTCTAATATGCAGAACAGAGTCGATTGTTAGGCACTGCAATTTCTAAATTAAATGCCACAAAGCTCAGTCCTCACCCACAATTTGTTCCCTCACAGGCAACCTTTCCTCATAGTCTCCCAGCAAGTCTTTTGAAGGGTGCCACAGGGAATAGATCTCATTCTTGACACCTGCCAGGATAAATCAATTTCCTTTGGTCCTTTACATTTCATAGATTGCAAATTTCTTCAGGTCCAGTCCCATATCAGAGCAGTAGCTTCAGATATTTTCTAAAAGGGCCAAATCCCATACTGCATGGTGTCTCATAGACTAAAATAATCACGCACTGCTCCTGAAAAAAATCAGAAGCAGGCTTTTTATGAAGTTGAACCACTGCTTCCACAAGGCTGAGGTCAAAACCTTTGCAAGCAGCTGCAGCCCCAGTGGGTTTTTCAGGGGTCTGATTGTTACCTCAGGCTGCCCAGAAGTTGCCCTGTTGATGTTCAATAGTCATAGATAGATCCCACATGAAGTGCAGCAGCATTAAGCCTTGGTTGTGGCACATCCTCTCTTCTAAATTGACACTTTCAAACAAAATCCAAGACAGAGTTCATGAAATATGCAATGGAATGAGACAGTTCTTTGGTGAAACACAGCAACTTTCCCCCAGATGCTAGAAACATAAGCCAATGCCCCAGAAATGGGGACTTGTAGGACATTTTTTATGAAGCCAGGGAACCTGAGTGTTCTCCTCAAGCACACAGTCAGAGGAACCATCTTTTCCCACTTCCAGGTATTACCTTTACTTTAAAGGATTATCCAGCAGAAGAGAAGCAGGGTGACTTTTTTGGTCCCCTAATGGGGATGAACTGGACTACAGGAGGGGAATACAGGAATGGACCACCTCAGACTTCACAACAGGGACATGGCAGAAATGTAGAGCTGTGGGGCACACCACAGAACTGCTTCCCACAGCTCCTGTGGGTGAAACAGCTAATGCCTAAGTGTAATACATTTACAAAGCCAGATACACAGTTTGGGCAATTTCTCTGCCAGTGGTTCATATTTGAAGGAAACTGGATATAAGATTCAGCGGGAAGAAAAGCAGTTGTTGTCACAGATGCCCCAAACATCAAAAATGCACAGTACTTTATCCGCTAACTTGCCTCATAGGGATGAGAAAAAGTTGAAGAGTAGACCCTTGAGGTGCAGTGTACTGCCTTCTAAATGTGACTTAACACCATTTAGCACAACCTATATGCATTCTTCTCCATGAGCTAACAAGCCAATTAATTATGAAAGGCAACAGGTTTTGGCCTAAAGCCAAATTACAGTGGTGTCATTAGTCTTTGCTTTGTAGCAAAATCAAGAGTCCTGCCTGGATTACATTCTTTGAACTCTTCAGTTCAAGGATACTGTGCTGTTGAACTCAAAGCAGGTGCTGACACTTACATACACATCATAATAACAGGCACAATAATAGCAATAATCATCCATATTTGTAAAGGATTTTTTGCCTTTAAGTGTTCAGAATCTCTTGGTAAAAAATGTGACCTCAAACAAACACCTTTCCTGTGCATATACCCATCTGAAGATGAATAACACCACCTGTATTTATACAGAAAGTTTAGCCTGAAGGAGCCAATCCACCAGCAACACTCCTACCCCTACCAAGAGCCTGTTCCTGCTCTCAGTACTGCCCCTGTTTCTGACTGACTGTACCTTGGATTTTTGCAGATTACCCCTACGGACTGATTGCCCACAAATTTCATTTCAAGGAAAAGCATTTTTAAAAACCAGATGAAGGACATATACCTGACAAATATTTTGTTTCAATGAACATATTTTAAATTAGAATAATTAGAATAGAATAACATTAAAAAGCAGAACTGCTGGGTCTACAATATACATTTTAAAACTATACACACACAGAAAAAAAAAATCAATAAGCTCTGAAGCAGAGACACAATTTCAAGCAAGATGGTGATCCCCTAAAGATTTTGCCCAATTAGGCTGCACCTCTACCACAACACTTTAAGGTTTTCCTCCTGAGATATCTTCACTTTCCACCTCATTTCATCACCCAACACTGCTGTGCTACCCCCTGGAGTCACTCTGTGAATTGCTGAGCAGGCTGGAGGAGCTGCCGTGAGCCTCCCAGCCCATCAGTGCAGCACACATGGCTCAGTGATGCGAGCGAGGGAGCTGCAGACAGACAAGCAAACGCTTTATTCAGAAATTGCCAAGGCCTGGTCTGAATCCCATTCAGCATTATTTATTGTAAAGCGTCGTGTTTAAGCTAGCAGCATCAAGGGCTCATCTCATCAGATTTCTGTATCATGTGAAACAATGGGATTTCACCCTGTGACTTCTGTGTTGCTGTTGCTGCTTCTGATAAAATATTATACAAACATATTAAGGAAACCAATGGAAAATACCTGAGATGTCTATCTACGTTAAAGTTTTATTACTTCTGGGATCTCAAAAGGCTTAGGAAACATCACCGAACATTGTTTCATACATACTCATGAAAAGGTAACGTAATAAAACCAGGTCAAACAACACTGAATATTAAATTTAATGTAAAGTATGCAAAAGAATGAAATGCAGGAGGTGTTGGAAGAATTATTAAAAAAGAAGGAACTGTACCTGTGATTGTAGGGGTTTGGTGAGGATTTTCTGGGGTAGTTTGATATGTTTTTAACTGGCACACAAAATTATTTTACATCCATAGAAAGATGCAATTAATTTTTTATTATTTTTTTCTGTCTAAATTTGGAGCAGCTGAGAGGATGGTTATTTCTATCTTTAAAAATGGACTTATAATGTTGCCATCTGTTGGCATATGACAGATATAGCATCCCACAATTCCAGACAGAGTCACAAAAATGCAGAAAATTAAAGGGACAGATGTGAGAAATACATTCTCTCATTTGTTTCCAGTGTTCACATCTGTTCTCCTCAAAGATTTTTCAATCATATAAATCTACCCGCAGAAACTAGTACCCTGAAATGTTATGGCATTTCAGGTAATCGTGAAAATCATATTCTAGTAGAGTTTACTGCATTCCAAAACATTACTGGATTCATAAAAATCTGGTTTCCATTACGAGGACACAAAGTACATAGCAACACTACCTGTCTGCTTAAGTTCCCTCTCCTTCACAGCCCATGAACATATCTCATGCAGCTCTAACTGCATTGCAAGAACACGATTTCAACAGGTACCTGCAGATGCTGTGTGCTTGCACAACACCTAGAAAGGAAATTGGCATCTCTTTCTGATGGTGCCTGTAGGTTGCCCTGACCCTGTGGGATCTCGGAGAGCGTGGCCCCTGTGCTGCTGGAGTGAGGGCATTTCTTGTCACCAAAATTGTTGCCTACCATTGCAGGCACCTCTGCTTTTAGTTTCCATGTCACCCATCTCTTTTTACCATGCTTTTGTCAGGCTGCTCGCTAATGCTTCCAATAACAACCAAGGTTTTTCCCTCTCCCTGTTTCCCTGTCCTAGCTCCTCTAGTCACACAGCACCTCCAGCCCCTTCACTGACTTGGATAGTGTAAGAGCTCACAGGCAGAGATGAAATAACCCCAAAACCAGTCACACAGGTTATTAATTGTCGGTGTAGGCTGCAAACAGGACAGGGGTTCAGGCAGACGTTCTAGGAGCTTTTATTTATTTCATTCAGGCATCCCTCTACTACCTAATTTTCTACACCTGTTAGCTATTTTTCTTTGGATTTGAACTCCGCATATCATTTTCATCCAAGATGAGAAAAGTACAGTCCCTACCCCCTCCCACCCACCCTATATTCTCTTCATGGGTGTGGGAACTAAGGATGCTTGCATATTTGTGAGACACACATATTCTTCCATAGGAAAACATGTACCTCCTTTTTTATTCATGAATAGGTTTTAATAGAGAACAGAGAAATGATGCTCAAATTCTTATTCCATCTTGGGTACAGTGAGCCCATTTTCACCTTAAATATAACATGCCTCCTCTGTAATACACTACAAAAATTCTCTCTTAAAAATGGCAGCATCATCAAAAATTAAAAGGTATAGTACAAAGCAAACAATATTGGAACTACATAAGCATGTTGATTATTCACATGAACAGTTTTTGGTATTTATAGAAAGCATTGACTGATGCAGCTCGCTGGCCCCGTGTGCACTATGTTAAATCATTAAAGTGTGAGCAGTCTTTATTTTTATGGCAGTAAAATTCTGAATCCCCATTCCAGAACCCCAGTATGCTCAGTGCTTACAAACAACCACCAAATCACTATGTGTGTTTGAGAATTAATTTTTTTTTCCTTTAAAAACTAATTTAATCTTTGACAACCCCTCATTTTTCTACCTATTTTCAATTACTTTGAAACATAAAATGACCTTCAGGCTACCAAGTGGAAGACAGAATTCTTCCACGCACCTCCTACATGAAACATCAGAATTAGTAGAAAATCCTAATTATTGCATATTCCAGAAAGGCCAGTGACCTATATAAAATTCACAATACATAAGCAATTACATGCTTGGCTTTAGTTGATAAGTGATAGTTCACAATAAGCTTTCTGATCCCTCTTGCTCCTCAGGTAAATGAATAAAAATGTAATGGAAAAATCTTTTCCCAAAAAAGATTCTGAATTTAAGACCAAAGCAATTTTAATATCAGCTGGTACTTAGCACTGTCTATCTAAACATGGTAGAAGTTTGAAAACAACAGAAGTAACCACAGCTTCTTAAGTTTCAGGTGCCAGTAAGCAGTGGGACCAGCAATTCCATATCCCTTCTGTGGGTTGCCCTTTGCTTAGATCTTGTGGCCATATAGCAGGGCCATGATTTGTATTGCTGTGAGAAGCCAATCCAGGGAATAAGGAAAATACAGTAAAATTAAATAAAATTAAGGCTGTGATTTCTAATATGGAGTCTCTTACAAGCATTTTGTCTCATATTTAATTACACTTAAGAGTAAATTATATTTACTTACAGTTCAGTCAGAAAATGGGGTTAGGCTAGGATTTATTACAGAGAAATGTGCAGTTGCACATTGTTGATCTACAGTTAGCATTTTCTCCACATTGTTCTTGTCTTTCCTCCAGACTGATAAATCTGTGCAAAACATCCCACTTCAGCCAATCACTCACACAACTGATTGACACTCAAATTCCTTCTCACACCAGTTTTTTTCCAAATTAATTCTAGAACTATGAGGAATAGTAACACAAGTTAATTTTCTTCACTCAAAATCCTAGCTGTGGTAGAGATCTATATCACCCATATTTAGTCATCTGACCAAAAAGCCTGCAGCAAAAGTCTAAACGCGAAGTCTGGAGATTAGTAGTTTTAAACTTCTTTACACAACAAAACCAAAAGGGCCTCTGGGAGTTGTTTCAATGTTCTTAAGACCCTAGAACATCTTTCCTCCATGAACTGGGAAGCCAGCTAGCTCCTGACCCGGTGTAGTGAACCTGAGCTGCTGACTTCAAGAGCTTTTGAGAAAAACTTGGTGCACTTACAAAATAAAGTGTTACATAAAAGAGAGTCACCATGATATCAGATTTCAGCTGCACTAAAGAGAATAGCAGAAGCAATAGCCAAATTTGTGAGGCACCCTATCCTGTCAGTCTTGCATCCCTCCCACTGTCAGGGACATAATCAGAGAAACATTCAATATTCTGAATCCTGAAAAGACTTAAGCACAAAAAGGTAGTGGGATGCCTGGCACTCGCAAAATGAAAATTATTCTGGCCTTGCATTGAATGCACTTTAGTAGTTTTTAATTAGCATACAAAAATCAGTAAACTTGTCAAGTGCAGGTATATTCAGGTTCAGAGAGCAGTTGAGCAGGGGGGTTCAGTGTGAAACCAAAACACACACTTACCTTCTGCGTCTGTGTATTGGAGGGCATGACTCATCAGCAGAGCACACTGAGGAAACAGGCACCCCTCCGGCCCTGACCTGAGTGGGAGGAGGCTCTGGAGTCAGGACTGCAGATGGAAGCAAGACCCATATCCACTCATGCAAACAAGGGGTTAACAGCTCATAATATCCCCCTCCAATAAAGCCACCCCTGATAAATGCAGAGCGACATTTCCTTAGAAGTTAAAAGTTACCAAAACCAGTCGATTTCAAATCCTGCATTGTGATGCAAACAGATTTTTTAAAAGACAAATATACAAATCAGAAAATGTTCACCTGGCCATTAATAAGAGGAAAAAAACGCTTGAAGATGTTCAGTGCTCCTGTGTCACTAGGGAAGGGCCATGTAAAAAGTGCTTCTGTTTATTTCATTAGCATCCATTTTCATCAATACCCAAGATGGTATCATTTCACACACTAGAAAGCAATTGCCAAAAACATGCTTTCAAAAATGTATCAATTGATCAGAAAGTGCTGATGAGATGAATCAACTTATGCAGACCAAGGAGAAATATGCTCATAATCCCCTCGCAGCTGGAAAAGACTGAGTACACAGCAGCCTGAAAACAGCCGTGGCAAACCCCTTGGGTTTTTTGCTGGTCATGCTTAACACTCCTACACCACTGCCATCTGCCGGCAAACAGAAAGGTACACATTTCATTCTAAAAAAGATGAATAAAACAGTAGTATTTTTAACCATGAAGTGTTAAGGCTGGAAGTAAGGCATTTGCACGATCCAAGGCTTCAGCAAGGCACCTGTGCTCACCTGGAGACACCAGGAGCTGGGAGAGCACATCGTCTTCCACCAGCAGCATCAGCATTGATGATAGCAATCAGCACTGATTGATATCATCACTTCCTTTTTGAACGGATTNTGGAAAGAACATCACCTTCCACCAGCAGCATCAGCAGCACTGATTGATACCATCACTTCCTTTTTGAACGGATTCTCCTTTCCACAAGAAAAATAAAATCTTAAATGTTGCTTCGTTAAAGACAATGAAAAAACTTCCATTGATTCTGGTGGGAATCTACAGGTGATGTTTAAAAAGCACTGACCTGTTGGATAATACTCTTTTTTTTAACACTTAATCTATGAAATCAAAAGGAAAAATCAAGACGAAAAGTACAATGCAAAGTCAATATACCACAATATTTTCTTCCCCTCACTGGTCAGTTTAGATTTTCCATTAAATCCAGAGGAGTCTGGTGACACAGCACAGAAATACATGCACAGACCTCAACAAACCTTCCTTGTACCTCTTTGAGTGCCAAAGTGTTATGTAGATTACACAAAAAATTTACAGTGCAAATACCTTTTCATTTTCCTTGGCCAAAGGGTGGGTCAGCTGATCAATACAGATTGGAACACGAGTAGTGGGTTTTCCTGTGAATTTCTTTGGGATTAACTGATGAGAAGGAAAAATGCTCAGTTCTGAAAACTCAGGTATCAGCCCAAAAAGGAGAGCACATATCACAGGTCTAGAACTGGTTAAAACTTTTCACTTAAAAATTAAACTCTGTAGATAGAACAAAATAATAATAATAGCAATAGTAGCAAACAATTTACTGCCAACGCAGTGATGTTCTTTTTGGAAATAATGTGGATTTTGTGATTTAATGACTCTTCAGAATTTTTCAATAGAACAAGATTGTTCCTTAGGAAACAAACAAAAAACCAATCAAATCTTTGTTCTGTAATCATTAACCTGTAAACTATAACTTTATAAACTTTAATCTATGAATTGACACATCTATATTATTCATGCTACGACAAGATCTAGGAGACTAGGTTATAGAGCAGGACACCTTATATTAGTAGAACGATACAGGAACCCACAAATTTTCTAAGATAACTGAAAAAGAAATACCATGAAGTCACGAATGGAGGATTTCATCCATCAGTTGGCCAGGGAATCATCCTGGCAGCGATAGCAAGAAGTTTCTCTGAGCTGCCTGTGTGATTGACATGACAGAGTGCAGCGAGTTGCCCTCATTCCTTGCCACGGGCAGCAGGAACTCCTTACGGATGACTCCCTTAAACCAGGCAGCAGTACAAAAGCCAGCTGAACCTCACCTCGTGGTGGGGCGATGACAAAGAGTTGAGCTGCCTGCCTCTGGCCAGCATCAGCCCTTCTGCTCACAGCACCTAAAAATATTGTAAAAAGGCGAAGAGAAGATAAAGATTTTGAAGGTGGGTATAAAGGTAAAAAAAATGCCAAAAAAGAGAGTGATGGTATTTTTAAGAAAATTAAAAGATAGAAAGAAATTGGCACCTTAAGTGTCTTCAGAGAAAGAAGTTGGTGCAGCCAGTGGAAGAAGTGGTGGGTAGGCTGGGAAGGAGCCGTGAAATGGAGTTTGTGTGCAATGTGCTAAAGAAGTGATAAAGCCTTAGCAATGGCCTGGGGGAAGAAAAACATCTTGACAAAGTTGAAAACTGTGTCCTGCACGTTTGAATAAAATAAGGCAGCAATTCCCATGCCAAAATAGATGTTATAATACATGACACAGAAAATTAGAAAAAAAGTTATTGGTCCAATTGAATTGGAAATATCAGAAAAAATCTGCAACAATTGGCTGTAACATGCAGCAGAGGCAAAGACAATACCCAAAAATATACTGCCCTTTATAGGTCTGAAGGAAGTAGGAGAGCAGACTTACCTTGAAGACAAAAATGGGATGTGGATCTGTGAATATATAACAGAAAGAATAATTTGTCTTCTTTTAATATATTATACATATCCTTATACACGTGAATGAGTAAAATAAAACATTTGTATTTATATAAATGCAAAGGTTAAAAATACAGACCCTTTGTGGATTTCAGCTAATGGTTGGCCATTCATGAAGAGGTAGCACACAGGTAGGATGGGGGTGACTGGGAAGGAGAAGTAAGTTTGGTAGTCTGACAACAGAGAGTAAGTTTGCAAGTATAGAAATAACACCAGTCTCTGAAAAAAATGCCAAAAAAAAAAAACAAAACAACAAACAACCAGGAAAGAATGAAAAAATTTCTAAAAGCTGAAACTAGTCTGGATTTGGAAAAGTGCATGTAGTTAAAGTCAGTATTATCACTGCTAGGAGCTAGAAAGAAATTATCAGATCATGGGAGTTGCTTGCAGGGAGTACAAGAGAAAGAAGCAGGATAGGAAATGGCCTAGCACAGGAACTGGAAAATAAAATGGCACAGGTAGTAGTGATTTTGGAGAAGTGAAAGTGAAGAGGGGAGGGGAATACCCAAGTGCTGAAATCAATACTAATAGATCAACAGTCAGAGAGTGAGCAAGGGAAACAGATCATGCAGCATGTAGAGCGGGTAGTTGATGCCAAAGTGAAATCTTAAGTATTAATTCACATTCAAGTCAGAGGAAAGCATGTCTATGGCTTAGTTTTTTAGCCTATGATCTAGGCAATCTCAAGAGATGAAGCCTTCTCTTTGCCCAGGAGCCCAGCTCCCATGATAAAATATTAAAGCATGTGTGTTATAGAACATAACTAGATAAATGGAGCATCATAGAGAAGTAAACAAGCAATATGGCATTGAGCAGAGATCTTGTAAATGAGGGGGAAAAATATCAGCACTTTCTTTCAGTTTGAGTCTGGAATCTATCCTGAATTTGAATTAAGTGTGAAGATCAAAAGTTAGTGTAGTTAATATTTAAAGATATGCTTTGGGGGAAAGCCTTGTTTTTCTGATTATTTGTGACTAACTTTTAATCTTTATATTTTTTTATTACACTTTCTGTTGAATAATATTTTAAGCAGTGCATCCTCAGAAGTTCCCCTGAGCTCCAATTTGAGTGTGGTAAATAACATGCTTTGGAACTCGGACATTTTCTTCCATATTTCAAATATTATAAACTTGAAAATGTTAAAATATGCTTTTTCCTTCTCCTTTCTGAAGTTTCTTTTTCTTCTTATAACTTTGGGGGACATTTTGGGTGTAATGGAGAGTACTGTCTCATTTGTTGCCCACGCAGGCTCCTAAGATCTATACCTAAAAGAAAAAGAAGACTACATCCTGTGTTTCCAAACTGTAATAAAAACTAAAAAGACTCATCTAGATTAAGTATATTATTGTTAAACACCTTTATCAGCATCAGAACAAGTGTGGATTATTGGTTGATTATTTATTTCTAACACTTTTCATTCAGAAGGATCAACTCACTCCCCAAACTGTGAGATGTTGCCATTCCCATTGAGAAAGGTGTTAATATAAGGCCTAAAACACTGAGGTAATAATGTCATGTCAAATCTAATGTAGAAAACAGCATCTTATAACATTTCAACTCCTACTCTGTCCATTGGACCACATAACCTAGTATCTAATGTGATGCAATTTACTGGAGATCTTCTACCCCACTTTTTGGAAAGTATTGTTTCGCTATACTAGTAAAAAGTACCTGGATCAAGTATTTAGGAAGCAGCCATCCTAATTGCATCTTATACATATCCTTTTTCAAATAAATAATATGAGATATCTCTCGCTACAAGTATAACAGAAATAACTAACACCACATGCACTATAAACTCCTCAATAATTACTGGTTTAGATCTAAAATTTGTAGTTAATCAGTGAAAGAAAAATTTCTGAAGATAAGCAGTATCATATTGTGCTTGACCAATGGAAAATGATTTAACTGAGAACTTCATTCCTACACATTGTCATAAAATCATCCAGTTTAAAAAGAAAAAAAATCATNTTTATATCTGAAGATGGTCATAAAATTATCCAGTTTAAAAAAAAAAATCATAACTTTTTGAAGCCAGAATGAATCAAATTAATTTAAACTTGGTTACAAGTAAATATTTCAATAATGAGCTAATAGCATACTCAAGGAAAGTGAACAGAACCAAACTTCATTCAACTGCCACTGAAGAAACAATCAGCCTCCTTTAATATCATTAAAGTTGCAGGATATAAAAAATTACACAGCCTGAGTAATAACCTCTGAGAAATTTAGTTGCAGGCATCAGTAACCTTTGATATCACTGGCACAGGGGAGATCTCAGCCTTCCTGAGGAGCAACACAGGTCTCCAGTCATCTGAGGAAATTCTATTTCAGGCTTGAAGATCTCTCTCAAACAGCTAGCAGCCAGCCACAGCTCAATATCCACAATAAGTGACCACGGTTTACAGAGCAGGGACTACTTCCATGAGGAGCAGACTGGTACTGTGGAGCAGACTGGTACTTCCATGCACAACAACAAACCACATTATTCCAAACACAGCCACAAGCTGGTCTGCTCAGTTGTTTGTTAGGTTTGTCAGCTCTTTTTAATGCTTTCCTAACAAGCAGTTAAGTAGCCAAAGTTCACAGAGTGACTTCAACCTGATGATCTAATGAGTGTACATCTGCCCACAGGAATAGAAGTGCCAACAAGATGAGTTGTTTATCTCTGGTCCCCAGTGGCAGAGTACAGCTCTGAAGGTCAGACATTACATTTGCAAGAAGTGACAGAGTTTCTGCATCTACTTCATCGTTTCAGCATGCGTAACTGAGAACTACCCAGACATGTGAATGGCAATGAGGGAAGACAAGTGCATATGGGAACATGAAGGTTGCTATAGCATTTAATAATACCATGTTGTTGTGTATACATTACTACATGACAGCTGGAACTTCAGAAGGTCAACCCGTCACTAAAACAAAAAAACTTAAGAAAGTAATTACAATGGACAGACATGCCAGGGTGCCCCAGATTTCATTTGATGCTGCGTCCAGGAATTAAGAATGTCATTATTAGATTGCAGAAAAGAAAGAATGATAGCAGTAAAGCTCCTCAAGTTAAAGAGAGGTTAATATCCTGCATACTGGAAACTCATATATTAACCCAAATATTGTTAAAAACAGTAATCCAAACTCCTCAGGTTTCTTTTCTCCTCATTTTTAAATTTCTTTTTTTAACTTCCCCATTTAAATTAATTGCAAATTACTATAATCCCAGATTAGTAGATTTCTGCATTTTAAACTCAGGAGCTGTTTCAAATCAACTGTAAGGATTCATAAACAAAGAATGATGGCCATGATTTCTCTAGGAAGACACAAACATGGCCAACCTTCCAGCAACAAATGGATAATTTGAATGAATGAATGGGAGCAAGAGTGAAAAACAAACCATAAGGAGGGCATGAAGGTTGTTTTAGTTGAAAGTGCTCTCTCAAGTCATAAATGTACAATATAAGACTAAAGAAAAGGAAAAAAAAAAGAGTTCTTGTTTTGCAAACCTCATTTTATTAACATTAGAAAATTTTCAAAATAAAAATATCAAGGAGATTAGGAATATCTGTAATGACTCATAAAAGGTCTCAGTGACCTGAAAAAAAAAAATACACTTCTTAAATGATACTTTAAGCAAAACATTGTTAATCTCAATTGAAGAACTAGCCGGTATAACAGGATGTGAAATGTAATTACTATACATAATGCATATTTTTAATTTTGATTCAAACAGGGTCTTAGAGTGTAGTTAAAAAAATATATTTCTTTAACCTAAAAACTAATGTCCCAGACTTTTGCACACCTGTTCGATTGAACAACAGTGGAAAATCTGCTAAGGCAGATAAATTGTTGCTATTAGATTTCAGAAGGAGCAGTCTTGAAAAGGACAGCAGTTTAATGTTCCTTCCTTGCTGACCAATGCAAAATCCCATGAAGTTACAGCTGTGGCAGTTACTAAATTAAAAAAAAAATGAAGAGAATACTCATTCTTCTTTATTCTAAATTTTGATAAGCTTAAATCTAAATACTCTAGTTATTAATTCAATTTTTCAAAAAATTCCAAAGCAAGAACAGTCCATGTTTTGATGTTTCAATTTCAGAGGAAATATCCAGATCCAGGTAAAATGTAAGACTGTGTTTTTATTTTTAAGTCAGCGCCATACTTACAGTAACCTAAGATTCTATAAATACTGAGAATATTTCTTTTAATTGTCTGTGTTTTCTTTAAAGAGCTCTATCTATGGGTACAGATTTCTTCCTGGAAGCATCATTTTGTTGTTTAGACCAAGGACTAATAGATCCATCAAAACAAGAATAATTTTTATTATTTCTGTCTAGAGAAAGTAATCATTTTTATGAGTACAGAAATATTGCAGGATCATACCAAACAGCATGCATCTCATTAATTGATTGGAATCCTGTTGGCAAGTATGAATTTCTTCCCTTCTTGCAGATATTTTACCTCAATTAGCAGCCATCAAACAAGTTAATCTTATCAAGGGAAGAGGGAAGAAGCTGAATACACCTCAGAAACTGGTATAAGCAGGACTGTTGGAGTCCAGGAAAAGCCTGGGAACTTTTCCTGCTCCTCTGGGTGTTTGTTTTATTCCCAGAACTCCTCAAAATAGCTTAGCCTGGGACCTAAGCTGGTGGGAGAAGTTCTCTTCACTTTTGGGAGAACTTGAATGCACCAGAAAATTAAAAGATTTTTGTTTAGTGTACCAGAGAGTGTGTAGTTGTAGTTTTTAGGTTTTGCTCTATATATTAATATAGAGACAACATGGAGATTCTAGGGTGTCGGCTTCTTCTTCATTATCTTCTTTCTTCTTCTTCTTTCTTCTCCTTCTCTTCCTTTTTTCTCTGACATGAGTTCCTGTGGTTTGCTAATTGGTAGATAGAATTCAGTGTAGAGGAGACATGTCAATAAGGTTGATAGTCACTGGTTTTGGGGACAAAATAAGGTACGTAAAGTTTTCTAACTGGTTGGTAATAGATATAAAAGCTACCTGTTTTTAGTAGCCATTGCCATTCTACCACTGTGTTCCTGGAGGCCACAGCACAGCCTGTGCCTCTGAAACTTTGATAAAAAAAAATAAAACAAACCTTGAAACAGCAGAAAGAAGCTTTGTTTCATCTTTTTAGGACATGGGACACTGAAATAAGGAACACAGCCGGGCCAGGAGCCAGCGGGGTCCAGAGCACCCTGACACAGGACCCTGCCTGCCCTGATGCACATGGAACACATCACAGCACCACAGAGGCACAGGTTACTCTAAGAACAACCCCAGCAGCAGGACCCTCTCAGACCAGAGACCAGAAAGCAAAAGACTTCAAAACTCTCCTCTTTTCACCCTGCCACTGTGCAGCAGCTCATAACTCATGTCATCCACTGCACAAAGGCTCCCCATGGACCTGGAAGGTGCAAACTGCAGATTTGAATACAAAATGCACTTCACAGAGCTCACATTATTTTTAAAACCTCGGGCAGCTTAGTTTACCATCCGATTCTCTATGTTTTGGGACTAGTGTCAGCACTGACATACAGCGAGGTAGCCATTACACAGAAGTGATGAGGTCAGCAAATCTGTCCCTGCTCATGATACATTTAGTTCTACAGGTGGTATGGAAGCAGCAATGCTAGCATGAAAACAAGATAAATCTGTCTGGCTGCAGTTAGGCCTTCTAGCATGTCCATGATTCTCACTTCCATTTGCATTTAGTCTCTGTACTCTCATTTTTGTTTGCATGTATAAGAGTCTAGGTTTGCTAAACTGAGAACAGAGCCTTTGGTTCCAAGCACATTTTTGTCTTCAGCTAAATCTCTTTCCACAGATAACTAATAACCTCCAGTTAAATATATTATTATTAAAGAAATAAAGTTCACTGAACTCTGACAGATCTATGCAGAATTTTGTGCACTGAAAAAATGGCTATGAACCATCATTTAAAGGACATAGCAATTTCCACTCTTCATATCAAAAACTGAAAACCTTCAGGGTCCTTTGATAGCAAGACAAATGTGCATGTTCTCTGCCCACGCAGGCAAATGTTAAAAAAAGAAGTGTGTTGAGGTCCAAGGTCCATTCCAATATCCATGTTTGTCAACAAGCATTCTGTGGCTCTAGAACTATACCAGAACAATTGTGAAGGTGAGATACTAAGATAAAAATGGAATTAAAATCCCCCCTCAAGTACATGAGGAGCATTCAAACATTGAATCAGGATTGCATCTTAGATGTTTTCACAAAAAAACCGAATCAAAAAAAACCAAAAAAATCCAAAAAACAAAAAAGAAACAATCCCTACAAAAAAACAAAACAAAACAAACAACCAAACAAAACCAAAAACAAACAAAGGAAAAAAAAAGAAAAAAAAAACACAAAAAAACCCACCACACCTGTGAACTAAAGAATATCTGCTTTTAAAGGCTGATGAGCATTCAGGATGTAACTACATGAAAATCAGCATGAAGGGTAACGTGGAACTCTTACTGCTGCTATTCAAAATTAGGTATCAGGTATCGCATGACAGCAGAGTCCTGATGCAAACTAAATGCGGTAGGCATGACAAATACTGGTGCTAATGCAAACATTATCACATCGTTCTGTTTTACAGCAACTATGATGCCTGGAGTAAAATGTAAACTGGCATCGATCTGCTGCAGGCAGCTCACTTCATCTTCCCCCTGCACTTTCTCCTCCCACACCGAAGTTTGTGCGGCACCTTTGGACTCAGGGACCACGCGCCGCAGTGTTTGTGGAGACACCGTGTGAGCTATCACTTTTTTGTGGTGGCTTCTAGCAGGTAAGAGGGAGAGTCAATAATAAGGATTTAAACTCGTTTCTCTTCTCAGTCAACTGCGACAGCGTATCTGTGAACAAGATTTCTGAAAATACAGAAACACATTTTGTGCACGCATAGCTTGCTTTTGGGAACTTCTGTTAACGTTCTTGCAAAGCCCACACAGCTTCAGGCACTGTGCAAACATATGGGAGTATACAGACTGAAGTAAACACAAAACAGTAGAAAGAAATATCAGTTGACATAAAAAAAGAGGCTAGTAATAAATACAGGTTAAAAATAACACAGGTTCATAGTACAGATTTTCATAAACAACACTGAACATTCCGGTGTACACTTCATGTATTTGGCACACTAATGCTATTGCTTGCTGCACAGTTGTGTTCCCAAAATTTCTTTAGGAAGGTGCTCAGAACGCTAAAATAATGAAATATATGGAACCATCTCAATACCACAAGTGACACTAGTGTAAAATGTCTTGAATCAGCACGGATTTCCCCCCTCGCCCCCCACATTCTAATTCAATTACATGAGAAGAGGAAAAATGCTCTGTAACTTGAAGTCCCTTTTTTTTTCCCCCCTTTAAAAGAGAACCAAATAAACCAAATCTCAATGGCTCCCTCTGCTGTCATGTCTTAGAAGTTTCATTTTATTTGTAATTTTTTTAAAAACCCAGTTTTCTCCTTCCCCAGACAGTGAATATCTAGTATTTTCACACATCACACAGGGTGCCAGCTCTAAAGAGTCAGACACCTTTATCCAAAAGCAAATTTCTCAAAATGCAATTAAATGCCTACTTATCAAGGCTAGAATAGTAGCATCTCTTCATGTTTGCACGGCAGATACATGTAGCATCATGAAAAAATGTTTATGGATGGTTTATCACCTTTTTAATCAGCTTTGGGTCCATCTGGATTCAGCTGCAGAAGTATGGATTTTGATTCTAACAACACCAGACCCCTTTGCATGAAACAACTGCATCTGTAACAAAACAACTGTAACAAATATTTCAGAGCTACGGGAACAGTCTTAGAGACAGAACATGTTTCTCCTAAGAGAAAAAATATTCCACAACCCATTAACCAAGCTGGAGAGCTGTACTGCCTCTGGCAAGCATTCTGGATTGCTCTTTGCCAGGCCCAAGAGACAGATAATGGTCATTACCTGGCACAGGTGAGTAGCAAAGCAGCAATATCAGGGTGTGTAGCCACACAGCTGAAAAAGACTTGTCTGCCTCTCAGCACCCTGGTAGGAACCTTAGCAACAAGTACTCCGTCAGGGACCTAACTCCAAGCCACAGAAGTCAAGAGGTCACTCAAAAGAAGCAGAACCAGATCCCAGGATCTGCCCTCCCACACTTAAAGAATAAAGAACTCTGGAGGATATCATTTATTCTAAGCAATGTACAAAAAGGGAGGATAACAAAAATCTGCAGTGCTTGGTCGAAATACAGAGGTGTAAATTTAAGAGAAAAGCAAAATGCTTCAGGCTTCACTTTCCAGTCTGTGGAAGCACCTCCCAGGCACAGAGTGTGTGGGGGGAGGCAGCTGAGGAGGGATGTCCCCCCACAGCAGTGCTCCCCTCTCCTTGGCTGCCTGGCAGAAACACATATGCCAAGTGACAGTCCCTCAGTTCTCCCTGAAAGTAGATTTGGTGCCTGAGGTTAACAGAATGACAGCAGAGAATATTTCCATACTAGTCACAGAATTTGTCTCAATTGCCTCCGTCTTCATTCTGTTCCAAACCCGATGTCTCCCAAACCAGGAGCTATATTTATCCTTCACACACAGGGATGTTCTCATGGTTCTAAATTAAGCAGCCTGTCACACCCAGGATCAGCCATAACCCTTCTCTATTGGTTCTCCACATCACAGTTCCTGGTGCTTTTGCGGCACCCTGTCCAAACCAACCATAGACATACACACTTAAAGAGTCATCTCACTCATCTGGTGGTGAAAGCTGAGATTGCTGCATGTCCCGCACTGTATGCATCCACTTTTCACACAGGATGCATTTAAACTGGTGAGAGACAGCCTCTCCTCATACTGCAAGGGTATCACTAACACCTACAGCCTAATTCTGCCTACAGATTATACCCACTGCATCTATCTCAATCACCTTCCTCCAGGAAATGTGCTGAAACCCCTCACATTTCCAGTTTTCTCATATTTTGCCAGTGCAAAAACATCCTCTAGATTTCAACTCTTTTCTTTTTGCTTTTTACCAGCACGTTTTTACTGTCATGATAGGCTAATTCACCTACAGGAAGTCTAGTTTATTTTTTGTAGAGACATACAAACGCTCTAATTTATTACTAACAACCTCTTAGCATGAAATGACTTTGCTCTCATTTTGCTGGGCTAGGCTCACACATTAAATTCTACCCATCCAAATATAGGTAACACTTCTAAGATCCCATATTTAGCTTGGAGATACACCATCCCAATCTGACAAAAGAAAATCTGAAAGGGCTTTTGAAACATTCCAAGTGAAATCTGCCCAAATAATATTAAGACAACTCTACATTTCAAAATTCTCAAATGCCTTCAGCTTACAATCATGGTTCTTCGCTATAATAGTCCATACCCACTGAATGTCAGACTGGTCTTATTCACCTAGATTGCAAGTACAAATTACTTAATCAGCTCCTTAGAAGCAGATACTACATACAAGTATCAGGGAAAAAAGCTTAGCAGATTGTCCAAAAAACATAAAAGTGTTTGTCTGTGTTGTCAAATACACAGTTATAAGAGTGATCTAGATATTAAATACCCTCCAGATAAAATTGTTTTACACTCATGTTTGTAAGAAAACGCATCTTCACTTCCTCAAGATGGGCCCAACTGCTACAAGCTTTCTGGTTTACTGGCATTACTTGTATGACTTTCTTGACTGGCAGGCCTGGAAGGAGCAATTTTCATACAAGAATTGCTGATATTTCAAAGTGGAAAAAAACCAAAAAAAACACCAAAACCAAAAGCCATTTGGCACACTTAAACCTGTCACTTCAATATATACTAGGCGCCAGAAAGCAAGGGAGTAGAAGAGGAATACAATTAGTTAATGTGAGCAGTGATCAAGCCCATTCCCTGTGCTTTTTTAGACAGAGGAGAGAACACAGCCTCCCAAAGCTCCTCTTGCATCTATTCCAGACTCTGCCTACAGAGCTGGAATAATTATCTTGACTTGGGATCAACTAAGTGTTAGAAAGCCTGAAACAAAAGAAGTTTGTTAAACTTAACAGTGTTTGCATGCTCAATTAATTTATTCCCTAACCCCTTCTAGATCAAGGAGAGCCTACATTACTGACATGAAACCAAGGCATGAAGATTAAAGGACATTTGCTGTTCTACAGAAACTCTGAGGCACCAAAAATCCTGTCCCCTCCTTTTCTGTAATGCTGTTAATCTATAAATTTAAGGCAGATCTTCTCATTTCACCCCACTGCAGATGCACATACTGTATCTTTTTGTTTGCTGACCCAGTGGATTTGAGCTCCCCAGATGTGATTCAGCTGTGAGACAGAAACCTGCAGCAATCCAGGGGTGCTGCTGAGCTGGTTAAGTGTGCTTGGGAACAATCCAAGTAGCAAAGCAAAGCTCTGGCCCAGAACTGTGCTGCAGAGGTGGGCAGACAAGCAGCAGAGGTGCCTAACACAGCTGACAACTAGAAGAGCACTAGCACAGGTAACAATCTAGCTGTCACTCCTTCACAAACAATAAACTCTCTACACTGGCATTAAAATAACCTGAGCNACACTTGCACAGGTAACAACCAATGACCACAGTGTATAAAAAGGACTTTTTCCATCCTAGCTGTCACTCTTTCACAAAAAATAAACTCTCTCTCACTGGCATTAAAATAACCTGAGCTCTGTGTAAATTATGGTACACTTGAAATTCAGTCTCCTACAAAAAGGCTCTACCCTGAGCTGAAGAAAAAAGAAACCTGACTATTCAGGTTAAAATCTGCAGAATGTAAGATGTAATATCCAGCAGCATCTCACTCCTGCTCTGGGAACAGAAGTTTCTGGAAGGAAAATCTAGATTCCTAAGCACTTTATTTCAGGAAGTATTTTCCCAAGTAATTACATTTTAGCTAAAAGCAGAGGACCCAATTTTCACCTGGGAGTAGGTTTTCCTATGCCAATACCCACAGGCCCCAACATGAGCATGAGGGAAGAAACTTATACAGAACAAACCCAAACCAGTAACTAACCTTCCATCAAGTACATTTTGTCTTTGTACAGGGACAGAAGCACTTGATTCAGTGGGAGTGCAGCACCTGCCCCCATCTAACTCCTATATTTAGTTCTCCTGTAGGTTGCTTTAGAATGCTTCCTCTGTAATACCAAATGCATATAAAGATGGAAACTTTGACCAAATGCTCCAAAGGTAACATTGCTGGAGGTGTGAGGTATTTATCTAAGGTAAAACTGGCTGTGAAGTCTGTGGATAGCCCTTCTAGATGCATCTAGTAACAGAAACTTTCCAACCACATTTCTACCAACTTTCTGGATTTAACTTTGCAAAGTAAATGCCATTTTGCCTGTAAAATAACATTCATCATCTTGATAATTTTTCATATTTGGTTGAAGTTTCTTTTTAACAGAGAAAATCCATGCTTATTTTTGTCCTTTTGAGAGTTCTCAATGGACTGTTTTGTTCTTGGTTCTCCAGTGAATCATATTTTTACTGCAGATGATATAACAATTTTTTCTTAAATTATGTTTTGCAACAGAATTTTCCTTAATTTAAAGGTTTCTTGAGTCTGTTCAAGTTGTGTTGAACTATTTGTGTAATCCACAAACCATAAAGCAACTGAAATAATTCAATGAACTAAAAATCCAGGAAGGGTCTTGATTTAGAAAGTCTGAGCAAACTGGAGGTTAGGTGAGCATGCTGGAGGTGGTTTTTGCTTTCCTTGCTCTCACACTGCTCTTGTGCTCACAACTGGTTGTGGTCAGAGGCAGGATATCAGATTAGCCAGATTTTTGGTCCAACTGTCATATTCATTCTTATTGATTGTAAAAAACCTGCACAGAGGGCTGAATTAAAGTTTTTAAAATATTTTTGCAACAAACTTCTTGAACTTGTTAAAACCTAGGACTGAAGTATTTTTTCATACTTTCTGGTTCCCATTTCAGGGAGGAAAAAAAATAAACTCAGTTTTACTTACATATTTCATGTATCTATTTTTATAATTTTTTTGAGCACAATGTTATGAACACTAAGTAATAAAAAAGTGTTTAAAGTGATTTAGAAAGAATTGTGAAAAAAATGTACACTGTGCAATTTAATACATCTTTTTTGCATCCAATATTTTGGTGCACTTCTTTAATTATTAAGGTAGAAGACTCTTATACAGGCATGCTTTTTTGTGTTAACATTACAAGAAGATATTAATTTGATCTGTATTAGATATTAGTCTTTGTGACATTACTGGCCAAGAATTTTGGGCTCATCCTAAGTCTGTGAAGCTTTGTGATGAAAAAGAACATGGCCCCAAAACTCTCTGCAATATCAGAGCATTCCATACAAATTGTAAGGAGACCTACAAAACTGGATCCAAATTAGCCAACAGTGAGCCTTTTATTATTCGTGATGCAAACCAGGTGACAGGGGAAAGTTAAAACTTAATCTTAAACCTCTCCTGAAAAATTTCATACTCGGCGGTATAGCCTCCCTTAAGACTCAGCAGTTCTTCTCTTTGAAAAGCTGCACGGAGCTCATCCTTCTTTAAATTGTGCTAGCAGATTAGAGGGTAAATTACTTACCAGCCTGGATGTTTCCCTCTTGACTTCCTTCCTCAGGCAGGAGTGATTGAAGGTCAAGCTCTTACCTTTGTGTGGAAAGTTGCAACCAGCAGAGAACTGCAGCCATCCTGGGAGTATTCTCCCAGATTTCCACCTGTTCCCTCCTACTAGTGTGATGCAATACTTGTACTACAATTGTTTTCGTCCAGATCAAATTCTAGACTCAAAAATGCTTAATTATTATTAACAATTTTATTTCAAGACCCCTTTGCAGCCATTTCCGTGCATTCTCTATCATTGATTCACCTTGTACTTCCTCATAAAACCCTTTTCAGTCCCTAAAGCTCCTCTATCTTCATGGCCCTTTCCCTAGGATTTCCATGTATCCCACCACTACTGAATTCTATTTAACCCTTTTCCCACTTCACACACACACAAAAAATATTTGCTGTCAGCACATTCTTCTTTCAACTATCCCCATTTCCTCAGTCTGTCTTATTTAGAAGCTTTTAAGTCCAGTGACATCCATTTGTGAAGTCTAAAGTGTCTCACCCTTTGCACATCCTTCAACTCTCCTGTAAAAATGTGATTTATTATAAAAGGATTATTACATTATCAGTTAAGTATAGATGAGTTTATGCCTGCTGATGGTTGGCTAAGTATAAATATAAGAATTACTGTATTACATTTGTGCATTCTAGTTGAGGATCTGTTTCTCAAAAAATACAAGAGGAGAAATTTGTGCACACCAATGTTTGCAGAAATAAAGATTTTAAATATCACATTCAAGATTACTTTTCGACTGCCAAGTGAGTATCGATTCCTCTTTCTCTAGCAGTATTTCAATGTCAGAATTTAAGAAAAATTAGCTCATTTATTTAAATAAATTTTATCACACTGAATTGCTTAAAAGCACAGCACAGTAAGCAGCTATTCAGTTCTGGGCATGTCATCAGACCGTTACCTCAGTACTTCATCAAATCACTAATTGCCAGCCTGTACTCAGAGGGTGTTTTTTTTCTCCCCATTGCTCAGGAAAAGAAAATACTCTGCAGCAGGGATGGCCTCACTTGGGGTCTCAGGTGCCTGTGCCTCAGCAGTACCTTAACTTTTGAGAAAACAGTTGTAAAAACCAGAGAGTTATTTGATCGGAGCTCTGACACAGGAGTAACCTGTTTCAAGTCTCCTTTCACAGGCTTACCTTGCAAAGCGAGCTGCGCTATCTCCCAGGGTCACACGGGCAGCAGCGGCTCGGCCGGATGCTTCTCTTTGCACACCCCTTCGTGGGCTGGTAGATTGCCCCTGAGCTCGTGAACTCACAGCTAATTGTTCACCTGGCTGCACTACACAAACATTTCCCTGCACAGCTGGTAGGTCTTTCTGAGGGATTTGAAGATGGAGAGGGAGGGAAGGAAAAGTACCTTCCAACTTTAAAAATAAAATTTTAATTTCTCCCCACTGAAAAAAAAAAACCCACCAGATTTTTAATCTTAGTAAACATCATAACTGTAGGTTTAAGATCAGAAACTCCTTCAATTATGAAAGACCCCAACAAGCACCAAATATACTCAAAAAGCCTAAGAGAAACTTAGCTCCATACTGAACCTACATACAAATGTGTAGCAAAACTGCACATCTGGACAGCATTTCCTCCATTTCCTTTTACCTTACACTTTGTTGGTGTACTCTCTCCCTGTAGTTGAAAATATCACACAATTCATCTGTTTCCCATTTTTTGGAAAGATTTCGCGTTATCCCTCCCATTTGTTTCAACCAATTAAACCAACAGCTCATTGTTCTTTTACATACCATAGGTATGATTAATTGAATTGCAAGGAACAGGAGAAAAGCATCACAAGAAGGCAAAAAGTCATGGTGTCCTTCCAAGCGAATTTTCTGTCGTAGACAGAAAATTGCAGGCAGGTTCACTGAATGAGATTTAAGTTCCTCAGTTACAACGTTATTCTTAGATATAAAGACAGACACCAAGTGAGAAACTCCATCATGGTGGAATGCTGCAGAAAAGCCTTGCTTAACAAACTTTTTCAGCCTGCCTAAAAAGTCTTGAACACCATTAAGACAGATTTGGCACAGAGAAAACTAAACAGAACACACAAGAAAGTTAAGTTCCCACAAAGTGTTCAAAAGACAGCTTGTTCAAAACACAGCTTGTGTGCAAAAACTTTTTAATGTAAAGCTCATATTTCATTGTCTTGTCATTTAATCAGTATGAGAATAAAAATGATGCAGCTCATCACTGTAGCCTGCTCCAACTATTATTCTCAGAAATAAACTAGTAACTGAGTCACTTCTTCAGATAACCAACATTAAGTAGGAATAGAAATATCGCAGCCCATGGGATCAGCTGGCTAAGTCTAGGGCAGAAGCAATGACCTGGGGCAGGTAAATAGCCAATGCTTTGAGCACAACTAACATTCCAAGCTTTGCAAAATGTACTGCTAACTAAAAGGATGAAACAAGGAACCTTAAACTGGAAAGCAAGCTAAGGCTGTAAACTGATGTAAGACCAAGAGCAAAATCATAATGTGAAGAAAAAAGCAGAAGAGAGATATGAGAAAAATGAAGGAAAAAAACCAAAACAAAAATCCCATCGCACGCAGACCGATTCGGGAGTTCAGCTGGACTGTGTGAATGTGCTTAATTTTAATTCTTTGTTGAAAAGATTCTTCCAGCATCAGAAAAGCTACACTGGAATGAGAATGAAGACCCAACTTCACAACACTCTCTTGGCTGTTTAACATCCTTTGTCTCATACAGTTGAGTTCTCTTCAGTATTTCAGCATTCCATCTACTTCCCAAGACAAGCATTTCTGTCTCCAACTTTGACTTTCAGTTTAAAAAAAAATCATCAATACTCACTAGCAACTCAAAGAGCAGATAATGATAGTTATTTATTAACATTTAAAATAAGCATAAATTTTAGTAACTAAAAAAATTCTCTGAATTGTTCTGCATGTGCTATTTTTGAAATTAAAGAAGATCAATACAACTGAAAGACCAAGCATTATTATCAAATATGAAGTTGAATGGAATACAGATCAAGTTAATAGCAATTACATTACATTAACTTGAAGAAATTAAATACAGTTTTACACATTTCTGATGAAGCACCACACTCACAAGACCCAGCGAAGCATCTCATGAGAACTGAGCTGCAAATCAGTTAAGCAGCTGAAAACAAACTGGCAGCCAATTTAAGTTTAAAAAAAAATTATGTTAAGAATTTAGTAGCCATGTTTTCCAGGTAACTAGCATAAAAGGGATAGATTTAACATCCAGTGTATTCCAGTCACACATCACAAACATCTGAATTTTAACCAATTTAACAACTTTTATTTCTGGAAGAAGAGATCTCAATCCTCTCATCCCCTATTTCACAAAGCTGCTAATCCAAGCTGATGAAAATACTGGTAGAATTCTTGGGTAACACTGAAGAGCAGCTGCATATAGTAATGCTTGCAAAATAAAATTTCAGCTTTTTTTTTAAACAGTAGATATACAATTACAGCAGATATTGAATGATTCACAACCTTTAATCTCACCCCTTTGCTGAAATGTAATAGCTTAGCTCAAACCAACGCTAAACCTCCATTTAGCTTGCTCAAATGCTTAGTTTGGAAATTCTTATTTCTGGACTAAGCATAAAGGGAGAATTTCTTTCTTTAACATCTGAGGTTCTTTCAGACGTTTGCAGAACAGGAAAGAAAGGATGTGTAAATTCAGAGCTCAAGATGAAAGTGTAATGCTTCACATAAGAGAGCACAAATCAAGACAGCTTGTGCATTTGGAAGTCCATAAGTTCAACTTAAAATACAGCCATTGATCAAGAGTATCTTGTTTCATTTTACGTGAACATCCACCTCATTCTCAAGATGCACGTAAACTTGTGCAGGCAGATGAAAAGTTATGGTATCCCAGAGAGGATGAAATTCAAAGCAACAATAAAAAAAATTAAGCTTCTTGAGAGTTACAAACTAATTTTACAGGCAAAGGAAGTTAACTCAGTATTAAGATGACAAGTGCAAATGCACACAGGATATGCAAACAGCTTATAAACTCTCACTGTTAACACTTTGGTTATCACCAGCACTAAAATTCAGAAGAACAGTTAAAAGTGGACCCTTGTATTTTAATTACTTTGTCCTTAAATTCCAATGAAATACTGTCCATTTGTTTCCACCTCCTGAATGAAAATGCTGCAGTTAACTTTAAAAAATGGCATACACCACATAGGAGACTGAATTAATCCAGTTATCAAAGCAGTATTTCTCTATTCACATTGTGGCAAACCAGACAGACTGAGACAAGCTAAACTCAGTCAGAAGATTTCCTCTCTCCAAAGAAGGAAATAAGTGAAGTCAGGAACTTTTTTGAAGATTGTGAAAACAGCATCCAAAGCCAAGCTTCCTTATGGGCATCCAAAGGAAACAGCTGATACATACCCAGTGGAGTTTTCACAGAAAGGGTAGGGAAGTGGAAAGGAATGCTTACTTAGACGGGAGTAAGAAATTCACTGTCTCCTGAATGTTTAACTAAGAACAGACTTCTGGAGGAAGATACTTGAAGACCCACCCATCTGCACTCTCCTTGCAGTGTGGCAGAACAAGTTTATTATGAAATACATAGGTAAATTGATTGGAGAAGACATCCAACTGGTCATTGACTCCTGTTCATTGCATTTTCACTTGCAGGAAGGACAAAGTCAGAAAAGAACAGATAACACAAACATTATGCATCTCCTAGAATTAATAAGCAGCAAATTATATTAATATTCTTCTTAGAGAACCCTGGACATTAACAGTATCATTAATAAGAATGTTTCATGACTATCATGAGAAGAGAAAGAAATACTGTTGAAAGCCAGGACAGGATAAAAATTTAAATTTGTGAACTGAAAAGTTCATATTCATCATATTAAAATGCACTTTATTAAAATATGTAAAGTAGAACACAGTACAGAACAGATGCTTTGCAGAATGCCTGCCAGCTGCACACTAGTATTTGTATATGAGGCCAAACTAATTTACTTAGAATTCCTATGACCCATAGGGAAATTCTTTCCTCTCCCACCCTGAACTGCAGTGAATTTGTCAGGTGGAAAATAGAACAAACAAGGATATAAACCAGTTGCTTCTGAGGAAACTTTCAAACATATTTAATAAGATCCAATGGTCAACTCTCTTGTTAAAGAATTCTCATTTAAGTTACCATACTGTAATGGTACGAACTAAATAAAACAAAAAAAACCCCACAAAATAAAAAAAAAAAAGGTTTTCCTACACCTAGATGGAAAAGAACCCCTCTCCTAACCTCTCGTAATTTATCAGTAAATTATATGGATCTTCACCCAACAAGAAGATAAACAAGACACTGAAAATCTTTGTGTATTTCCCTTAACTAAATGGTAGGAAAAATTAGTACAAATGGCTTTGGAAATCCATTCCTAAAGGGTGATTTGCATTTGAATGTCTAGAATTATTCATTTAAAAAACAGCTCTGGAGAAAATTCAAAGACTGTCTCAAAGATTTTTCACTGCACTAGAATCAGATGAAGTATGTAAACATCTTTCTGGTGAAAGAGTCACCAGTAATTTTGAAAAATTAAGGTAACTCCTACTTACAGAATTCAAAACACTGTTGCTTCAACTCAGTTTCAGCTAGGAAAAATGCACTGATTTTTTTAGGAATTTTCTAGGATGACCTTGCTTGAGCAGGGAGGTTAGACCAGATGACCCCACTGCGGTCCCTTCCAACCCAACCCACTCTATAATTTTGTGAATCTAGTTCAAGTGTGCAAATTCTCCTATGAAATAGAAAACAACTTCAAAATAGGACTTAGACTAAACAGTCAAAAATATTTAAGATGCTTCCTCCTAAATACTACATTATTTGCACTTGACCTCAACATTATCTTTTGTTTGGTGCCATAGATTTGTCTGGAATAAGAATAATTTTGGCAAGGGGTTTTTGCATCTAAATTTTGCAGACAATGAATACTGAAGCTGCCAGAGTACCGAAAAAAGAAGAAAACTGAGAATGTAGAGAACCAAGTACTTCATAAATTAAGCCTAGAGTAACAAAATACACGAAGAAGTGAAATTTGTCTAGGTGTGAATATCGACTTTTTCCCAATCCAAGTCCCTCCAAATAGGGCAGTGCCCATGTTTTCCTTAAACCAGCAATGTGTGTGTTCAATTGACATAAATTATTTCTGTCAAATATCAAAAAAACTACATGAAAGATGCTGATATTACAAAGTCAAAGATGTCCAAAGGTGAGCAAAACTCTTATAATTTTCATTTGTCCCAATAGTGTTGGTAGGACAAGCTTTTCCACAGTAACTTTCTATGAGAATTCTCAGGCCTCCTCAGACTGGAAGAAGTAATCAAAATGGAGAATACTCAGCATTTCCTCCCTCCTCCTCATATCACTAAATGTGTGATAACATCATATCCCACTCACACACTACCAAAATCTTACCCTGAAAGCCAAATTTGTTTTGGCTTTTTCCCCTGGGGAGCCTTTCCCACTTTTAAATATTCTGCTGCATCTCTCTGGCTCACCAACCTCAGGTGTGTACTTACAGTGCAGCTAAGTCTATTCAACAGGGGGTACCCTGCTTCTGAAAGAACAAATCTCTTTCCTTTCCCTCCCACCATCTCCCTTTCAAACACCAAACATCACACACAACTGGCCAACAGTTAAAGCAGCAGAAAATGGCTTGAACTGGCTCAGTTTGGATCACAGGAAAACAAAAGCTGGCACAAAGGACAAGGCATCAGGAAAAGAGGTTCCACTGATTCCTCCATCAGCAAGTTAGAAAGCAACCATTATAACATCTTCACCATATTGAAAAATCAGACCAAAAAAAGGCATTTCTACATTTATTTGAGATATTAAGCACCATTCCTTTTCTTTCTTGCAGAAAAGAACTTGTGCATAAGGAAGCTGAAGGCTAGGAAGCTTCACATGTCCATTAACTAATACAGCACTCCACAGCTGATTTTACAATGTTATATACTATTTTTACAGTACTTTATATGCACACAAAATTCCTTTTAATTTCAGCTGCACATACTAAACTCTCAGCAGTCAGCAAATCAGTCGCAACATGACTAACACCATCAGCAATCAAACTCTTCTATTTGTAGATTTGCTAACAATCCTGGAACAGTGTAAGAACTGTCACAGTTCTCTAAATGTGATCACCTCCTTCTCTCACAATCCTGTGTCATCTTCCCAGTTTTCAAAGCCTGCAACAGCGTGATGAACCCACTTGATACTAAACCTGATTCAATATAGGAGCAATGCTCATGCTATTAGAAAAGGGGCATGGGGTAAGGCAGGAAATACTAACAAAGCCTGCAAAAATATGAATACTGCAGTGAAAGCAAACTAGAGTTGCACATGCAATCAATTCCTGAATGTTTTACTCCAACATTAGCTTTCTCGCAACTGGAAACTTCGGGGCATTTTCATAAGGTATTTTTGTAACGAAGAAGCAGAAACATGTTGATACCTTGACGGATCATGGAAGAACTACGCTGTGAGTGGACTCACAACACTGACCTTTGCCACTTCAGCTGATCAATGACAGTTGGAATACATCAGCCCACAGAGGGAAACAAATAGCTATAAAACCTGTTAGCGAGAAACAGATATGCATGGAAGCAGTAATTTTTGGGCTGAAGCCAAATTGCATAGGGATTGGGCTTGAAACCTTTATCTCCTAGTCTCTTCTTACAATATGCACTTTGCTTATCCCTCCCTTATCCCACCTGCTATTTGTTACACATCTAACATTTAAGTGACACTGCTTCTTTACTCCAAAATACAGGAGTAGCTTCCCTTTTGAGCTTCCAGAAAACTGGCAGTAAAAATTAAGATTCATATCTTCTACTCAGCAGTCTCAAACAATATTTAAAATAATGAGCAAGAAGTGTGCACTGAACTTCTAGTGTTTGCATGGTTGTAAGTGTGCAAAGGGCTTATGAAGAGAGAAAGCAAAAGTCAGCAAAATAGTCTGTATTCAAAACAAACCTTTGCTACTTAAAGCTCCAGAACTTTGACTGCCAAAATTCGTAAATGATCAACTTGAAACACAATATAAACATCTGTGTTGGACAGTAAGATATGAAACACGTTCAAATAATATGTGCTACTGCTATTTTAAGCTATAAGATATCTGACTTCTACATTGCTGTTCTAAAAAGAGAAAGCTATCCCTGGAGTTTGGTACAGGTTGTTCAGTAATTTGTACAGTCAATACACCCGCTTAACAGTTTTTCAATATTCTCTTCCAGCAGACAGAGTGTGTTGCTATATGAACTGAAACAGAAGATACACTCTTTAAAAAGCCAGTATAGAACTGGCCATTTAATATGTGTTCTAGAAGTCTTGTTGCATGGTTCTAATAAAAATCATCTTAACATGGTTATGAATATGTCAACTCCATGGATCAAAGTATTTTTCTCACAATATTTTCAAATAGGGGGAAAACACCTCGACGTTGGCACAATGAAACAAAAAAATTTGAGAAACAGAGTATATGCTTGCTAAACAAGAATTATGTTTATTTAGCTAGTGAATCACCTAGAGGAGTAAATTTTCACTTTCATGATAGCAATCTGTCAGGCTTGCAAACACCCAGAAATAGGAATTAAAGATTATTTTAAATGTAGTTATAAAGGTCATAAAAAGTCTGATTTAGACTGAGGTACATTTACTCAAAACTGAGATTCATTGAGTGGTAGCAAACAAACAGTTCCTCAGACAAATGCACTTTTTTCAGTATACATGTTACAGAAAAAAAAATAAAGAAATGTGCATTAACTGGTGGTGTCCACCAAGCTGCATATTAATATTCTCTTACACCAAACAGTTTGAAACAAGGGAAATGTCATTCTATTATAATTTCATGTTACGATTCATTTGGCTAAACTGCAGCTTAAAGTTGCTTTGCCATATTAAAAGATTACTACAATAATTTTCACATGAACATTTAGACTTGAGTTTTACTCCAGGACTAAATATGGCATGATTTGCTTTTAATCTGTTGAATAGCTAAAAACTGACAATTAAAAAAACTACAACAAAGAAAAAATTAAGTTGAAGCAATGTGAATCTCACATCATTGAACCACTTCTAATGGTTAAATGTTAGTATTTAACAAATTCAAAGAGTTAATGAATCCTTGCATTCGTTCGGTCTCCTGTGCCTTAGCTAGGATGCATAAATACAAAAGACAGCAGATACTGGTAAAAGCTTCAGGACAGAAAGTGCTTGACGAAGGTACAGTTCTCAAGTGTGTTTGGTGAGAGAGTATAAGGGCAGATGCACTGATGAGAACCATTACAAGAAGAGTCAATTTCGTGTTAAAGTGTTCAAAGATGTCACCTTAAGCAGAAAAAAAGCTTTAATAACGTCTTCTTAGACATATTAGGCATTTCCAGAGTCTACATCATTAGTGTTGTATTCTAGCAGGACATCTCCATATAGTTATTGTTTGTTTCTATTTCTCTCCTGAAAAAAACAAAAACAAAAAAGAACAATCATGTTAATACACACAGATCGACATTATCTGCTTTCCTTTCATTACAGCATTTTCATTGCTTGCAATTTAGCTAAATCAGGCAACATGCTTTCAAGGAAAAACCTTCAATTATTTTCCGGAATATGAGATTATACAATTTAAGTCAACTTCTTAAAGAGAAACACAGAAGTATATGTCAAACTAAAAGGCAAACATGTTCCAAAAGACTCCTATCAAAAAAAAGGACTTAAAATGTCACCTTTTATTCACTTACAGTAAAACATATTGCACAAAATGAACTGACTGAGGAGACCAATGGACCTACAAACAAGGCAAGATGTACCCTAAATCTTCTGCTTAAGTTGTCAAGAAATGCTCTACTCTCCATCCGTTATATCCCTGAAAAAACATGGTACTGCCAGGTATCTCCCTCAAAGCCCCATAAAATAAAACGTTCCAAAGTGCTTAAGATCAAAAGGTAAAGGAACTAGTTGACCAAATACCTCACCTTCTATAGAAATTTTTAAGTGGCAAGAAAAGTATTTTTTTAAGGCCATCCATATCTTTTTTAGAAATTACTTTCAATAACAAAATGAAGAGTCAGTGAAATAGGAATGGCTACAAAGAAACCTCACTTCAGTGTGAGCATGAGCTGCAGTGAAGACCATATTAACCACACAGCCCTGACAGCACTGTGACATGCCACATTTGGCATTTAGGGCTGACATACTAGTGGCACTGTAACTATCAGGGACTAACAAATTCGTTCTCTGTAGTACACGTCTAACAGAATAAATGACATTTTCAGTGCTTTATCATCATCCTCCATTTTCTCTACTTTGTTCAAGATAAAGATACACTTAGGCATTATGACTACCTCTGGCAAAAAAAAAAAAACAAACAACTGATCAACAAACTGTATCTTGCTGCCTTCATAATGCATCTTCTAGACTGTAAAAAGACACAGTGGTGTAAAAAACTACGATCTTATTTTTCAATAGCATTTTCCATAACACCTTTCTTTATATGCACAACTGGGCACATTATACAAATAGACAAATACCTGCATGGAAGACAGGTAGGTTCTTATCCCTATTAAAAGAGAATAAAAAAAGTATGACAATATCTCTCCAGATTTTTATTATTATTGCATCAAACAGCATACTAAAAATGGAACAGTAACTTAGCACAAAAAAAAAAAATAAGCGAGGAGGCATTTGAACAATGATTTCAAAACCACTCTCTCCAATACCACATTGAAACTTTACTATGCTAGAAACCATTTAAGATAATTGAAAATCAGCATATGAACCCACATAGATTCTCCCAAAAAGACAGTCTAGTGAATAAAGAAGGTATGTAACACTTATACTGGTTATTACTGGTGATCTAGTCCTTTCCAAGACATATCTCCAAGTTGCTTCAGGAAAAACACCAAATAAGTAAAGCTCAGTCTTGGTCACAATGAGCAGCTCATGGTCCCAGCAACTGTGTGTCTAAGATTGGACACTTGCTAGCATAGAACTTAAGTATATTTAAAATGAGAACAATACTTGTACTATTCTGTTAGAAAAAAAAATTTCCTAGTTTAAAAATACATAACTATTATTTTCATAGAAAGATACTGCTTTTTAAATGTAAGATTGATAGTATCAGTCATTAATACAACCTGGTATCTCAACAATGCACTCTTGGCTGAAAACAGATGATGACTGGCCTCATGCCTCATTATGCACGTAAGGCATGCAAAAATAGCCTGCTCAGGCACATCTCAGATTATTCCTCTAATATTAGCAGACTTCAACTGCAAGAACTTCACAAAGCATTGAAAAACCCTCCTGTGGTATTAAGTAGGAGCCTATGAAATGGCAATGTTAAAATATTGATATTTTATATTTAATAATTTTGAATATAACCTGTATACAACTAAAATTGTCAGTTCCTTTTCATTTTTAAGTATTGCATATATAAGCACTGACTCAGGCTGTCTAGGAAGAGTCTGCATTTCAAATTGCTGTACTATAAACTGACCAACATTATGCTTTATGAGGCCCTCAACTCAAAATGTATTTAAGTTCATAAAAATTCAAAGTAGAAAAGGAATGATGACCTGACTACCTGCTTTCACTTGATGAAATAAAGGTGTTGCAAATTTTACATCCACCTCGAATTCTACAGAGAAAAAAGGCTTCGAAACATCAGCACAACTTTTCTGTAGTCTCAGAATTACATATTACTACATTTGTATTTAAATACTTCAAGCAGACATACAAGCGCGACATTCTTCAATGCAAGTACATTCTTCAAATACTGTATCAGTGACATTTGGCACTCTGTACAGCAAAACAGAGAGAAAGAAGACCTGATTCACTCAAAACACAGGCAGTGGTATTCCCACTCAAAAACAAAGCCCTTCCCAACTCCAAGTCAGATCACACTCCTGGACCACAGTCTTTTCCTACCTCAGAAAGTAATTTTCTTCTGGTTTGTTGGTGTTTTGGTTTTTGGTTGGGGTTGGGGGAGGGAGGGGTGCTGTGGCAGCTTTGTGGATATAGACAAACTAACAGAGGACTTTACCTCCAGAAGGTTTCCACCACGAGAGTAGAAGTTTCCAGCATAACCATTTCTCTTTTACCCAATAATTTCATTTCTTATATTCAGATGAGCAAAACTTTTGTCACATGTCTTGCAATGCTCTTGGATGGAAACTTTCTCGTGTATATATAAGTTCCCTGCCAAAGGTCAATTTCACCTCAGAACTCACCATGCTCAGGTTACTCAGCTTTAGGGGGAGTTGATGAACAGGACATGGAAATTAAATACCACTCAAATCAAGACAATGTGAGAACATATTGGTTGGTTAAAGGTACCTGTCAGCTGCAGACCATATGCCAAGCAGATCTCACACATGCAAATAACTTCCTGCACAAACCAAGTAAAAGTGAATCTAAAATTTGCTTAGGCCTTAGAAATGTGCATCAACCTAGTATGAACAAAACTATGAAATTAACTTGGTCTGAACTGCGAGGCGGACTTACTTCCAAATTTTAGTTGTCCGAATTCAGAGCATTAATTGAATGATCCCATGCTGAGAAGTGGCTGCAATGTAATTTATCCCCAGACATAATAAAATCTCTCTGCTAACAAAATTTCAAAATTGAAAGCAACAAAAACATTTTCTGATCTGAAAGAAACTACTGAGATGCATACAACCCTGACTTTGGCATTCCTTTGCCAGAAAGAAGGTAAATGAAAAAGCCTTGTTTTAAGTAGTCTGCATGTAAATGCAAATATACCTTAACAAGAACAAGAAGCTACTACAGTCCTTGGCTGTACATTCTTACCAAGGTCCCACAAACTGAGGCTCAAGGCCAGGGAAGGCAGATCTGAAAGAATAACTTTGGCTGATTTTTACAGTAGTTGCAAGTGCAAGCATTTCAAGATGTCAATTTCGAAAGCTATCCAGGGTTGCAAATTTACTCAGGTCAGTTGCAGAGTTCCCACACACCCTCACCTCCAGCACTATCAGCTATACTTGCAAAAAACCCCCCTAGAATTTTGCCAAACCTCTGCCTCTTACTGCAATGTTTGAAGTGTTCATGCCTGGAGCTGTCTGCTCTGCCCTCTCCCAAGAGGCAGCATTCTCACAACAGCTTCAGAAGCTGCTTTACTGCAAACTGCAATTTAATCTTCAACTTAAAAGCCCTGCTCATCTGCAATGTAAGCTAACATGTCAGACTGCATTCTGTGAAGCGAGGCGCGGGCATTCATCTGCTCTGCCAACTGTGCTGCGTGGGCAGAAACACCTGGCAGAGGCAGAGCAGGCAGCTGTAGAGGTGGTGAAAAGAAGCCACAGCAAAGTTCATGAAATCTCATTTACTAATGGCATCAGCCATAATCTGCAATTTATTTCGCCCCGGTGTACCATTACAGCTAGGACAGCATAAGCATTGACCTTAGTGCTCAAGAACCACAATGAAATACAGATCACTGGAAAACTGAAAAATGCCAGAAATCGTTTACTCCATTTACATCACTGGCTGTTAGCATAAACTAGATTACTGAAACTTTAAAGCTGTGTAAAATACTGATCCTTTTTAACTTCTCACTCCCGAAGTCCCAAGAAATACAGAAACTACCTTAGAAACAGATAAATATATTTAAATACATTTCTCTGAGAAGCACTTCTGGGAATTCTGGGAAGAAGGGAGGGAAGGAACAGATGAGATGAGACTCTAGAAGTCTTACATGAACCTAGAAATGTTTGCTGTGCAGATGCCATCCCCTCCCTAAACACTAATTTTCTTCTATTCCTTAACCCAACATGAAAACCACAAGGCACAAATTAAAAATCAAAGTTAACATACAAAGTCAAATAAGGTTTTACAACTTCAGAGTAGCTCCTTCTCCCAGTAAGCTTTATGAATTAATACTCATCTGAGACCCTGATGCTGCAGATCAGCTGAACTACAGACAGTATATAAGGTTCTCAAGCAAATAAATATTAAGAAATTCTGCAAAAGCCAGAAGACCTAGACTTCTAATTTATTTATCTTTCCTACTAATTTTGATGGCATTTTACTTATTTCAGTCACTGAAACACTTGCAAGTATACTTTCCTATTACAGGAAAAAATGTGAACAAATTACAGTAAAAAGGTAAATAAATTTAAATTTGAGCAAGCACATGCACTGTTAGTAGAACATGGACAGACCACATTATTTTATTATGATAATGATAAAGGCAGTAAGAACTTAACCCACACCTGAAACTCCACAGGGTACAATCATTCAGAAGGCAGAGGTGGAGAAAGAAACCCAACTACTTAAAGACACCATATGGTAACACACTACAAGTAAAGGCTCTGCAGAAACCAAGCTTGAATTCTGTGAGCCAGAAAAGTCCTTCCAGTCTTGTTTTCCCAGGCAGATACTCTCAGGGACAGATCAGCCAATTCTAACTACACGTAGCAAGTGCTTTGCTTCAGTGCTGTACATCATTATACACTGAAATATCAGACTTTAATTATCTATGAGACAGGCATTTTGACACATTCATTAAAAAGAAAAAAAACACCAAAAAAAAAACCAACCAAACCACACCAGGCCTCCAGATCCTCATTATTATTTGTTAACAATGCTCAGAATATAACATTGGCTTTTGAAGACTGACAAGAGATAACTTCTTGCCAAATCTATAGGAATTGTACTTAGTGATGACCTCTATCCCAGCAAAAGAAGCAGAAAGATAACTCTGACACCTGGGTTAGTATTTGTCTCAGATGCCCATGGGCAATAAGAACACATTATTTAATTGCTCTGCTAAGGAACTTAGCCTCGGAAGGGAAATACCCTTCACTGCAGGGCTTACAAAATACACTGAGGAAGAAGTTCTCAGTTAGTTTTTCTCTAAGCCTCACCACTTGTAATCTTTGAATAGGTGTAACTCAAATTTTAATCTACCATGAGGAAAAATGAACTTATTTTATCTTGGTTTCCTATTTATATGAAAATGGAGTGAACATGGAAGTTTACATTTACTTTTTACAGCTGACTATAATCCCTAGGGTACAGAACAAAACCATAATTACTCATCAATATTAACTACACTACCAAACCTCTGAAAAATTCACAAAGAACTGGCCTCAAAAACTTTATTATCTGCTAAGGTTTGCAATGTTTTATTTCAGCTAGATGAATATGGAGGTTTAAGCAAATCAGTTTTGATATAAAACAATCCTAGTTCAACTGAATCTACAGGAACAGTTTTAATAGACATGCAAGATCTGTATGTTTAAAAGAGCCATCTTCACTGAGTTCCTGCTAGCTAGCCCATCTGCAGTATGAATCAATGAAGCAAGGCTGTGAAGAGTCACACAGGTTGGGACTTCCTTGCAATATGCATGCATATTTCTTCCCTACAAACTGCAGGAAAAGCACCACTGTTCTACACAATTTGTTCTTAATAGAGCACTGAAATCTGAGGAGATGTAGCAGGAAGCAGAAGGGTGCCTCATGAATTTTTATAGCTATTTGTGTATACTCAAGATTCTGCTTCTCCTCTGGAACAAGTGATTTACAATTACTCTTTTGCTTTAAAAATCACAACTTAAAATACAAAGCATTTAGAAAAGGTATAACTGTCACAGATCCAGCTCAAAGCAAGTTTGAAGTCTTGTCTAAGGTAGATGCCTTGATATTTAAGAACATTGAAGTACTGGATTCCAAAAAATGACTGGTCTCTTAGGCTTTGAAGTAAACCATTTGATTGATATTCCTAGTTTTTCCAATAGGGGTCCCTATTTTACAGGAGAAATTGGTCTTTCGACTCCCAGAGTAAGAGAAGTTGAATCCACTCAGTAAAAAGGACTTCATAGGCTCGATTTTCAGGCAGGGATTTCAAACAAACAAACAAACACACACGACAAGATCCATACAAGTGTTGTTACAAACTAAGACTGCCTGTGAGTTTAATTACTTTCCACCTCTTTTATTCAACAGTCCAGTGTTGCACTTTCCCTCTTGCACTAGAGAAATGGAGACAGCATCACTGCTCAAGCTCTTACTCTGTAACAGACCACAATATAATATCTATCCCTATCCTCTAATGAATTTTAAACTGTACCTGGAAACAGAAGCAATTGACTCTGCCAAATGCACAGAAAACAGCCACATTTGAAATCCCTGTAACACGAGGACTTGAAGGTCATTTTTGAGTTTTTCCAAAAAACTAAAGATGTAAAGGCAAATGATGATATGGCAAATAAGCACATCATCATGGAAAGGAAATGCTGGATCAGTATGTCCAGAATTACTCAAGCTCCAAATGATCATCTTCTCCCATGACCAGAAGTACATATTTATCTCATGATAATCAAGGGAGGGGAAAAAAGTGTCTCCTGTTTCTACTTTCTCACTTTCAGTTATGAAGATGACACTATTCATAAATATGAAGTTCAAGGAAATTGCAAAATAATGTCCCTTAAAACTTCATCAAAAGCATACAGGAAATGAACATGTTTCTCAGAAGATATTAATTACATAACCCTCTTTTACATAGTTTCATGTTTATTACATGAACCTCTTTTAGATGTAAATACGCAAATGTTCAAAAGTTGTTTAGTACAAATATCATTTAACTGCATTAAAATTTCTTGTCAACTACCTGCTTTCCATAACTGAAAATCTGTTGATTAATCTATATCTGATTTGACATTATAACATAGTAATTGATGGTTGGGGGTTAAGAGGAGGAAGAAGCAGCTACAGGCTACAGTTCACTCTTAATGATGTTTTCTCACTTCAAGATATTTTTAAGAAATATCAAATCAAGCACAATGTCAGCAATGTCCTAGAAAGGAAAGGAGTTACACTGCTTAACACTGTAGCCTGATAATGACCCAATTATCAGAGAAACAAAAGTTACATTGGCATCAGAATGAAGGGAAAAAATAAAATTACTCCTTCTGAGAGTCAAGAAATTCTAGCTATGTCAGCACTCCTATTACAAGATACATAATACAAGATGAGAAAGCTAAAATTTTATAGGCTTATTTATCTGCCGTTAAAAGGCTTCTTCAACAGTAAAAAAATTCCAAGTGCAAATTAGATAAACACAAATATATACTAAATTCTTCCATTTTACCTCATGAATAAAAATCAAGTACTTTTCTGGACTATTGCACTAAGCAATAGTCTAAATAGTATCTAAAGCACTCTACAATTACATGAAACCATAACCTTTTTTCCCATTGTATGCTACAAAAGCAGAATTCTCCACCAAAAAACACCAAAGAAGTCCTAGGACAACAGGTAATAAGCCACCATCTGAGGGCAAGGAAGTTGTAATCTGCCAACAACTGCATTTTTAACCAGTCGCATTTTATTTTCATCCATATACTTACTGAAGATCAGGTGCAAAGCTACTATTACAGATGTTTTTCTTTATTTTCAATACCTTTTATTTTCTAAAATTTAATTATGTCATCTTAAAGGGCATATTTTAAGATTTCTGTTTCATTCATTTAGATTTTACAGCTTTTTGTTGAAAGACAATAAAACATCTTTTTAAGTAATATGCATAGAAAGCAGCACATTTACACCACAAAGCAGGAGTTAACTAAGGACAAATGTAATTCCAGATTATTTCAATATATGTCTGATAGAACTCATGAAAAGCACCACCCATTTCTTTGATCCTTTGGTAAAAGATCACAGCATTTGTATGTTTAAAATAGGAGACTGGAACCTGAGCTGTAAGAGAAGGGGAATGATTACTGCACAATCCCAGCTGTAGATACCTTACCCACACCAGGGTTACACTGAACAAGGGTAGACACTTGAGTTCTAAAATTTATGCTTAAAGAGACTATTCATTATAATTTTTAAGTAACCTTTATCAAATGAAGAAGTTACTGAAGCTTCATTATTCCTTTTAGAAGTAAACTGCCATATTTTAATAAAACATGTTGCTAGGCCATTTTGGAAATGAATTATTGATCTCCCTGAGTTGTTAAGATTAAACTTTTACAACCAATTATTTTAACCTAAGTTAGCCGTAATGATAAACAGTTATAAAGTAAATTAAATTCCTAAATAATTTGCTGTTTACGATATTTAGATCACTGGCTGTATGAAAGTTTGTAACCACCTATGCAACAACAAAATATTAACTGAATTTCAAGGAACATGGAAGTCACTACTGCTGCTTGATGCATTTAATACTTTAATAAGAGTAATAAGCATATATTTCATGACCAAAACACTGGAAACAAAGCGATTGCCACACATCCCAAAGAAAATGACCACAAACTTAAATCACACAGTTCTACTGGCAGTAGAAAGTGCACATATTTAAATACAGCTCCATGAAAACCTAGCTGCTACTAGGTAATAAAGAATTATTTAATTAACCATAAACCAGAGCTTACAATACTAATTGGTGCATTTACAAACTTGAATCATAAGAGTTAATTATTGTATGTTTACAATTTAAAGACATTGCTTGTACACTGTGTGATAAAAGAAAAAACTCAGATTTAAAATCAACATTCAGTCATAAGAGAATGCTAAAGATAAACTCTCAGTAGATGTCAGTTTCATGTGGACTTCCCTTTTAAGCCCATATTAATTTGCTTAAGGCATACCTCAAATCCATCTACAAAGATAAAACCTCATGACTAACCTACACAATTCTAAAGCAGTTTTTCATAATTGGACATAAAACCAATTTGTACAATGCTGTAAAGGAGCCAATGGCTACTATGCGAGTATCTTGACAAGTATGTTTTCTCTCAATAGTGTTGAGAAAGGTAACTATTCACAAAGAAACACAGAGTTCAATATTTGAATCATACAGATACTGTATGTTTCTCTGAAGATATTATTCAAATAGCAATGTTACTTTATTACTCAAATAGGCATCATCACAGTTATCTAGCACAAGACCTACTAAGTGCTGGACTTAGTACTTTGAATTTTAAGTTTAGCATGCCTAGAAACACTTCCAATAATCTACATTCCTCCTCTTCATTACATTTTGTGGCTTTTATCTACTACTGAGGGAACAAAACAACAAATAAAACACAATCTTCCTGAGTTGCTAGGGCATGTCTGAATTATGGCTGGTTCGTGAAGTTTTTTCAAAAAAGGAGATACTTTTGAAGCAAACCAGTTATTTTTGAAATATCTTTAAATTTTAAAAATTTTGAAAATACTGAAGTGTAAAGGCTACAGAGATACATTATAAACTTAGTCCTTCTGAAACATTACAAAATCACAACAAATTATGTAATCAGAGTATCTGGAAAGGGCCCATGAGGATCACTAAAGTCCAACTCCTGATTCTGTGCAGGACAGCCCAACAGTCACATCATGTGCCTGAGAGTATTGACCATACACTTATTCAAGTCTGTCAGGCTTGAAGTAGTGATCACTTCCCTGGGGAGCCTGTTCCAGTGCCCAACCATCCTCTTTTCTGATATCTGGTCTACATCTTCCCTGATACAGCTTCAGGCCATTCCGTCAAAACCTGTCACTTGTCACAAGAGTGAAGAAATCACTGCCTGCCTCTCCACTTCCCCTTGTGAGGATGCTGAAGACCATAATGAGGTCTCCCCTCAGCCTCCCCCAGGCTGAACAAACCAAGTGTCCATAGCTTCTTCTCACATAGCTTCCCCTCCAGACTCTTCACCATCTTTGTGGCCCTTCTGGATGCTCTCTTAATAGCTTTCTATTTTTCTTATATTGTGGCACTGAAAACTGCACATAGGAATTGAGGGGAGGCTTCACTAGCACAATCACCTCCCTTAACTGGGTGGTGATTCTGAACTTAATGAAGTTGTAACGAAGCCCAGAAAAGTCAAAATTTGCCCCTTACATTGAATATTAGTTAAAAAAGCAGTCCATCACCCCATCATCAAGGTACCATGAAAGTAACAATACTCATTTACGGCATACTCCTTTTTCTTTTTAGAAAAAAAATCCAAAAGGCATTAACACACCCAACTGTGATATTCATCTAGCTTCCCAACAACAGAAAACTTTCAACATGACAATTTATTGCAGAGTCATGCAACAGAACTACAAAATTGATTTGGGGTATGCCCAACACTGTTCTACAAGAGATGCAACACGTGTGTTGAAGGATTAGGAACATACAAGAGTGGTGAAATCGGTACTAGAAACCTAAGAGAAGTAAGTGTTTCATCTGCTTCACAGCCTCTTTATGTGTCGGCTTCAAGTGAACAAATTCTCAACTTCGAATGTCTCAAGGCCCCTAGTCAGCATAAACCCTAAACATTTGGGGGTTTTTATTTAGTGAGTGGTGTGACATGATGAACAGAGTTCATTAGCACCAAACTGCGCTGATAGGAATTCCCATTTTTGAACGCTTGCATATCATCTAACTGGTAAAAATAGCTCCTGAAATATTTCTAACCATGAGAGAAATCATACATTTACAATCACTGGCAAGTCTGGAAAGAAAGTAAATACAGGAAAAGTAAATATTGTGGCCAGCCAATGGTGAACACAAGTGTTACAATTAGAGAGAGTACACAAGACAAAGTAGACAAGTACTATAAAACTGCTTGAATTAAATGCTATTCCCTTGTCCAGTTTCCTGAAATGTCTTCAAAACTAGAAGTTTCTCTACAGATTTATCTTCCTTGCAGAAATGAACTACACATTCCTTTCTTTAGGAAATGTGCTATCAGAAAAGTCCAAAAATTATTTTGACACAATACGAGTTATCACTGTATCACTTCTGTGTTTCACAGTTGTACAAAAGATAAATCCAATCAAGGAGAAAACATATTTTTTCACAGTAATCATGCTGTTACCATTTCATCAAAGCAGAATTTGAATTGAAATATTAGGTTAAATAAAGTATGCTTCTTCTCTAACTTCTGGTCCTTTTTGTGACATTCAGAAACTGTAAAAATCTAAGCAAGAAGAGATAATACACTCAATTAAGTTTCCATTTGCACTGGAGAAGTAGAACATGTCAGATGTCTGCTTATTCAGGCCTACCTTAGTACCGTGATTAAATGCATGACTGAACTAACAAACAAGTTATAAGAAAAACTTTTTCATTAAGAGCCAATTATTTTAACACTTTATGTAAAAAGTACCACTTTCTGATTCAACACTTGCAGACAGAAATTCCACATGAATGAAAAACAAGGCTTCCAAAAACACAGAAAAAAGAGAGCTACTGTAATGACACTGATTTCTTACCCTACGCATGGCTTCCTCCTCCTCTTGACGCTTCTCATAATGTGCAAAGTCATCAAAGATTGAGGTGGTATGCTTGAAAGTAGCAATTATTTTAAGCACTTGCTTGGCTTTTTCTAGGGGTACCTCTTGAGTGTCCCTCGAATTGGTAACCGGTTTGTTGTCATTGTTTTCCAAGCGAATATGTCGCAGTTGGTTATTGGGAACGTCTTTGACAAAGATCCATTTGACATCAAACTTCCCCTTCCACTTATCCTGAGACCAGACACCAGCATATGCATTGTAGTCCACAACAGACTTCATCTCAGCCACTCCACAAAAGTGTCCACTGCCATTCACACTGAAGAGTAAATAGAGTGGGCCTTTTCCATTCAGGGACCTGTAAGCAGCATCCAAGCGCTTATTACCATGCTCAGTACTACACCAGATAGAGTACTTAATGGAGCGATGAATATCGTCCTCTGAATAACTTTTGATTATAAACACACGTCCATTCTTCAGATTCCAATCGAAGTCTTTGGGATTGTAGTTGTTTATGGCCTTTAGTTTCTCCAGCACTGGGTGCACTTCCACACCAGAAGGTGAGGAGCTGACGGATACAACACCTAAACCAAAGTTCTCACTACCAGCTCCGTTGTTCTGGCTGAAGCCCACACCCCTATTACGAGGAGCTACCCAGCGGTTTTGCAGCTGTTGCTGCTGCAACTGGTGAGGCTGGGCCTGCTGCTGAGGTCCTTGTTGCTGTTGTGGTTGCTGTGGCTGAGGCTGCTGTTGAGGCAGTTGGCTTTGCACCAGTGGTGGTGGTTGAATTAATGGCTGAGGCTGCTGGATTATAGTCTGAGGAGGCAGTACTGGTTGAGCTGGGGGTGCTTTTACCACTGACCCTTTGTCATCCCAAGTTCCAATATTCATGTTGTGTTTTATAGGTGGCGGCGGTACAGCAGGGCCCCCAATGCCCACATTACCTTTAGGCTTGAGTTTCGGCTGAGGTTTAGCAGGTTTCCTTGCAATTGCAGCCCATGAGGTTGGTTTAGGTGCTGAACTGCTAACTGGGGGCACGCTGTTAGCTGCAATGCTTGTCATACCTGTACTGCTCAAAGCTGAACCTACAGTTTTTGTTACAGCAGCCGTCATATCTCCACCAATTTTCAGTCCAGTCATGCCTTGCTCAATGCTGCTAATGCCAGGCACCTTGCTCAGAGTATCACTGCCAAATCCAGCCTGTCCATCTGCTATGGCTCTCCCAAGAGAACTAGGTGGATAGCCATAGCTGCTGCTGTAAGCAGAGCTTTGCGTTGATTGTCCCTGAGATCCACTTGTCCCCCATGTAGAGAAGTCTGCATTCCCAGGAAAAAAATTAAATCCATGCTGCCCGAGAAATGGAGGGGTATTTCCTAATGCCCCAGGTTGACTAAATACACCATCAGGTATGTAATGGTGTTCACCATTGCTCATCTGTCCATAAGTTGTCAAATATGGCATTGGAGGGTCACCTGCAGTTGACCATGCTGCTTCACCTAAAGAGTATGGAAATCCAATGGATGGAGCATAATAGCTAGGCATATATGGGTCTGACATTGGTGGATAGCTGTTACTCTGCAAGAAAATAAAATTTAAAAAATCAGCAATATACTGACAGATATGCTCAGGGAAAAAAAACCTGTAATACAATCCAAAACATTGTTAAGGGTTACATGAATGTATCTGTAACTTCCACCATTCCTTACAATGCGAATGATTAGTGAGATAGCTCAGATATGGTCATTTCTTCAAGAGACCTTCTCAAAGGGCCCCATTTTTTTGGAACATTATCCTCGTTTTTAGCTACTAAGCTAGGTTTAAAATGTCTCCATGCCAACAGTATCATCAAAATAACAAGGTACTCTAAACAAGTCATAATTGTACTATCATAACTAAAGAAGGATAACTGCAACCGAGATTTAAAGTTGTGGTATTCTTAGTTTTGTCAAATTTCTCACTTCTAATTGGAGACTCCAACAGAATATTACAGTGAAATGGATGCAAAGATACCAGTTTGTTTCAAGAGTAACAAAAAAAAAAAAAGATAATATATCCATGGTATTGAGAATGGGCATTAAATCAGTACTACACCAGATAGACTCCTGGGAAATCACAGAATTTACTTCTTGAGGTATTTGAAAGACTACCCCTATAAGGCTTGTGGTGGTGTTTTGGAGAATAAAACTGTACATTATCATTCTCTAGATGATGCTTTCTTAATGTGGTATTATTGAGGGAAAAAAAGCGAAGGCAAGCAAAATTCTTAGTCTTTTAATAACTTGCACTAACTTTCCACTACAGAGGCAATTCTCAGCTCTGAAAGTCAAGTCATTAACTTCCTGGCAGAAGAGCTGTACCAAGCTGTAGTAATATTAAGTTTCCATCTATTATGCCATCAGCTGTGAGGTACTTCTACCACCTTTAAAGGAAATCACGTCCAAGCAGTTAATATATTCTAAGAGCCAATAAAACTGTTGATTTGGACTGCATCCAAAATGACGATTTTGTTTTAAATGTATTTGGGGTTTGTGTTTGGAGCTTGTTTTTTAGCTCAAGTCCCTTGCATCTTTCTGAAGCTAGAGCAGAAGCACAAGAGTAAGAAACATCAAAGCATGCTTTTTAACTGAAGCTTTTCCAGAATTCTTAAGAATACTTCATCTGCCTAAAATATCATGTGATGAGACAAAATATGATATAGAATTATATTTCAATGTATATTCAGGCAAGTCAGTAATGCTAAGAAATATCCAAAAATTAAGTCTGGAAGCCAGCTGAACATCAAAGTTAACTTCAAGGTAGTAACCAATGTTCACTTACCTGATTTGTCTGACTACTTAGATATGGCTCAAAATCATCATCATTTACTGCATCCTTTTGATGAATCGAACCGTTTTGTACTGAAACTAAAAATAAATCTGTATTAGAATACTCTCTGGAAAATCTGTGCTGCACTTTCAATCTAGGTAGCACTTTTTAATCACCTGTACATTGAAACACATATTGTTAAGTACCAATCCAAATTAAATGAAATAGCTCGTTCTACTCATCATGAGGATCAGATCTCAGGAGAGGTCTGCAAAGATGGCAGCTAGAACAGACCATCCCTGACTATTCTTTCCTCAGATCCATAGACAGATGAAGAACTACAGGCACACCTTATTTGCACAGGCAGTAAATCCAGCATTTCTGGAAGTACCAGACCAAGTGCAAATGTGCAGACCAACCTGATCCATAGACATATTCAATAGGTTCAGGGAAAGTTGCAACATACAGCTTTCTCCTGCCAGGAGGAAAGGCAGTTACCCACCAAGACAACCATTAAGGACATCACTATTCAGCTATTTAATCCTGTATTTCCCACATAACTGTACTGCATTAGTGAAATCTCTGAAGCTCTGAGATGACAAAGCAAGACAGAAATAAAAGCTTAAGTCCCAAACGGTGATTACAAGCCTTTCCCAACACATATGCCACTATATGCTGGAATCTCTTCCTACCTGCTCTTCTTGGTCTCCTATTACCTTTCATTTCATCTAAGGCATTACACCTACCTGGAATTTTCCAGCTGCCAAAATTACTTGCAGTGTGGGCATCCTACCATCCCCCAGGCTACTATTCAAACAAAGTCACACTGCACATATTTCTGCTAAGTTCCACTGTTTCCCATGGTGCATACCAGAACAGGGACTTAAACCAGCACTTGCAATTATACAACCTGAAGATGAAGATTTGTTATGTATTTGGTTATCCAAATGCAACTTATTTTTTTTTTTCACTTGTCAAATAGGTTCAGTGGGAGGGGGGGAAAGAAAGTTTCAGGATGATCAGTAAGGTGCACTAAAAAAAACCACAACTGCAGAAGTTACACAAAACAGCAGATTTTCTGAAACTTAAAAAACAGTTAGGAGCCAACTCTATGGTTTCCCTCTTTTAGCAAAAGCTTCTGAAAAGCATACACAACCATATAACTAAATATTCAACTTTGCTGAAATTAGTGTTTAAGAGTCAGGATTTTTTCCTGCTTTATTGGGGGTAGGGGGGTTGCCACTCTAAAGTCACGTTGTAAGCCAAGTGGTGCTTGAATTTTTTTTCACATTTGACTTCAATATCCTTAAAACAAAACTGCCTTCAGTGAATGAAACTAGCTGAAAGAAATGACAAAGGAACAGATATAATAACAAGAAATAATCAAAATCCTGGAAAACTTTATTAACTTTAGACAGCAGTAAAAAGAGGTAAAAATTCATAATTTAACACAGAAGATTTTTTCAAAGCAATTATCTGGGAAGAATGCTACTTGTGTTTTGAATACCTTCTTAAGGTTCTAAAAGAATACCTGACACTTCAGCTATTACAAACTGGCACACTGCATTTCTATACTAGCTACAGTCAAATATGACTAGCAATGCTGAGCACACTGCAGTTTAGAACTGGATAGAATGATATTCCTAATTAGACACCACATTTAAATCAAACATTAGGTGTTGTGGGTTCCTTTCTCCCATAAATGAAGAGTTTCAGTTAAGGTCATGAATCATCCTGAGTTTACACACAATGGTACCATATTAATGAACTGGAACACTATATTCCTCTTTATACTTGGCCCAGTTACACGCAGGATGAACCTCAAAACATTTTGTCTATGCCATGTCCACTGCTTAGGCTTAACCAAATAGTACAGACAGCACAACTCTCAAAGACAATTCTAATACAATGAAAAACATTGGCAGCAGCATACAAGTTTGTTAAAAGCATGCAACCACAAGAAAAGGAAAAAAGAGCTGTATGTCAAGACTAGTATCCCATCCAATCTAATCTCCTCATACTGACAGCTAATCTCCATAAAACATGTATCTGCTGTGTTTACAGTTCCACAGGTATCTAAAGGTCACTAAAGACAGAATTATTTTTGGTCTGAAATTACAACTAACAAATATTCTTGTAAATGTATTTTCTTTCTTATTCATTCTGTACTGAGATCTTAAGTCAGTGACACAAAGTATTTCTACACTGACATTTTTCCTAGCGAAATATATACATTTCCCAGTGAAATAGCATCACTGGAAGCTTGTTTCTTTAGCCTTTCATTCTAACTTTACATAATGTGTTAATAGCAGAAGAATGTAGCCCACACAGATATTTAACAAGAGCAAATGAATGCCTCATTCCCAAAATCTCATGTTAAGTGTTCCAACTGAACAGGGCAGTGATGAAGAATAGTAATTGAAACTAATCTAGAGATACTAAAAATATCTGTATCAACACAACTCTACAATACCATATGTTTCTGCAAACACTGTAAAAATATACAAAATAATTAGATATTGGGAAGAAGGAACTCATCAAATGGAGGAATTTAAAGTTAACATTCTTTTAACTGCTACTATTCTTGGAATAACCACACAAAAAAGATGGCCAAAAGCACAAGAATAACTTTTTTGCTAGAAGTCATCACACTTTAATGTGAAGAACAAACACTAAAAACCACAAAACATTTCATTCTTGTTTTAAGCCTAATAACTACACTTAAGCCTCCTACAAAACAAAAAAACTGTTGTACACACAAGTGTAAAAACAAGTCAGCACCTTCCTACAACAGATTTGATACACTGGCACAATAAACAAGAGGAAAAAAAAAAGAGTTCCAGGAACTCCACACACCTGTAAGACATAATTTGATTGATGTCAGTTCTGATGTTTTATGTCAACTGTACAGTAGTTGACAACTAGAATAAGAAAACTTTCATGACAGGATGATTTACTCATTCAAGTCTCTGAAATACCAACATGAATATCTGACACAACAGATAGTACTGTTCTATGTACTAAAACTTCAGTCCCACAGATGGTGGTTGAAGGAAACAACACACTACATCACTTTATAATCAATTAGAATAAAGCATCCAAGGCACTTTACTACACAATAAAAGTCGGCTACCTACCAATATCATTTGCAGGTCTAATATTTTTCATTTCAATGTGAAATATGTATAAACCCCTATTACTGCTCACCCATTCTCTCACGTGCTCTACCAGGTATGTGGACAGTTTCTGCCACCCTCTTTAACATTACTACTCTTACACACAGAACCAACAACAGATTAGTCTGTTAACTCAGTATCACATCTTCCCTCAAAGCTCCTCTAAGCTGAGACCTATCACGACAACTGAAAGATTACTGTCAGCTAACATGTGGTCAGTAAGGACTGCTGACACTGACTTAACTCACCCTCTTGAAAAAGCCTCTAACCCAAAGCCAACTACTTGTACTACATTGTGCTACCATCTTCAATATCCTAGACCTTTAATCTAATGCTAAGTTATAACTTAGTTTCACTAAACAGACATTACACCAAATACCAGAACAGAGATTAATTGGCCTGTTTCACTACAGTTTTCACTTAGGTCATATTCTCACCAAGAGAATACATTGCAAGTATTCATTATTTAAAAGGATGCACTCCATTAAAAAATCCAAGTTCAGAAATGCTAAAATCTCTTCCTTACATAGCAAACTGAGAGATGTGTTTTGATTCAAACATTCCACAGCAGTGACAAATTATAGAACACAAAAATATGCTAACATAAATAAACCAAAGTAAAGCTGACTAGTGCATTTTCACACACTGCAACATAGCACCCAAATAGAAATGCTTAATACTTCCAGTCCAATTCACATATATAGAGTATAGTTCAAAAATTACCTGTGTGATTCTCTAACAGATGCATCTCATAAAATGCATCTAAAACTGAGAAATGATAATTCAAAGACTGTGAAGCCAAAAACTACTTGCTACAATGAGTCTGACCTTTCTTCTCATTTAAGGGCAACATGGAAGGCATAACCACAAACTATTTCAAAAACATGAAGTAGTTAAAAATTGCACTTTGAGGTGATAAAAAAAAAAAGTAGAAGTATTAAAATATGAGAGAACAAGTATTTGAGAATGACCAAACTAAGAATGTCTGAGGAGGTAAAAAAGTTCATTTTTCTCTGAATGCAGAAAAATTAAAAAGAAAAGGCCAAATTCAATGAGATCTGGGAACCATGTGCCACCTCACAAGCAATATATGTAACAAGAAGCAGATAATCTGCACGTAGACAGAATAATAGAATAAGTACACTGTGTATAACATTAAATGACAGCTCACAGGGAACAATTAGATTACTTCAGATAATGAACTAAAGGGGGCAAAGAGCACCTGAGCACAAAAAGTAAAATGTTTATCTGCATAAGCATAATAAGCATATTAATACACAGAGGTAGCTGTGTGCATGCCATTCTATAGCTGAGTTTGCTGAGCAGCTAAGAATTAAATGGGCACAAGTGTGCTGTTTAGGCGGAAACAAATTCCAAATAGAATATTAGTAAGAAAACAAATTCCAGACAAAATACTTCAAGATATAATCTAAAATGCTGTTTACAACTGACTTGCCAAGAATTTTAGAGAAGAATATTAAATAGTTAGCAGTTCCTTGTTTCTGTGGGAAAGAAATCCCACTGAATATGGTATTTAAAAACTAAGATGTTGATAGAAACATGAAAAAAGCAGAAAAGCAGAAGGCCTACAGACACTGACAGAAGATACTGGTGCTAAAATGAAGCAAGACCATAAAAATTCTGAGAATAAGGAAGGTGATGTTTTCTGCTCACAGATATGAGTAACTAGTCACATGGCTGCTGTCTAGCAAACTAGGGAAGCTGTTCAAAAGATTCTTCCTGATGATTCTACTCCCTACACAGAAAGGCCCAAGGTGTACTGTTAAAAAGAGATTATACAAGCATATCAAAAAGACAGCTAAAAAGAAATAACTATTTAACTGTCTGAATTCCGACACTAATCTTCTGCAAAATAAAACATTGTAAACTGATGTACTGCTGTGCCACAGTAAAAATGCTGGGAAGTAACACTGTGGCACACGATTTCCTGTCATCCTGCTCTGAAATAAAAGACATCCTATAGCTACAACCTCTTGCTATGACTGTCAGACATTATCCTTCACAAAAACAATATTACAGATTTATACAGAAATACAAAGTATTAACTTACCTTTATTTCCCTGTCCTTTAGGTCTCTGTATATAGGAAAGTGGGGGAGGGGGGGAAGCAAAACAAGTTCAGTTAGAATCCTCTAATATTAACTTAAGTGTAATTCTATTTATTTGTCAATTCTGCCCTTTTCAACTTAAATATCACTTTAAAATATTACTAAAGCCATGCTATTATAAAAATGTTGTAACATTACTTAAAATAACATTATAAAATTCTACAAAACCAAAACTTGATAGAATTTCACTAAAAGCCATTGAAATCATCTGGGATTTAACAGCATGTGAAGCTTAAATGGTGCTGAAAAGCTGAAAAAGTGAATTTTGAATGCCCTTGGGCCTGAAGAAATATAAGCAATAAACAAAAATAACACATAAACTTAAAAAAAGAAGTTAAGCTTACTGCCAATACCCAAATTTCATTATGAAATGTCATCTTTTAAAGTGACTGACAGGTACTTATCAGAGAATAACATACAATGCCTTGCTTTTTAGATATACAAAGGAATATACAGTGATATCATATGGTGAACTTCAATTTGAGCATTCCTCCCCTAGGCAATTACATTGAGAAAATGATACAGTCTGTACGAAGCTTTCACACAAGGAAATAATTCCTTAAGGACGAGGGTTTTTTTAGGATTAGTCATTACAAAACACTGTTAATCTGTCATGCACTAAGAATCAATGTAACAGTACAAGTTACAGTATCCTTAATTCCTCTATAGCAAGATAAAATAACTTAGAAAAACAAATGCTAGTCCATGAAAATTTAATGCATCTTCTCACATTTGACTAATCAGGAGGGAGCCTCAATGCTACATCACTCTCTTAACAATTTTTAGTCTTGACGAGCTCAATATTCAGAGGTTTGAAAGTTTAGGAGGTAACCACCTCCATGTTACTTCCATGTGTATTTGTCCCAGAGTTACCATAACACTGTTCAATGCTGCTTCATCTAGAGGTGCACTGGTTAGTCACTGCCCTCTTCCAAAACGGGAAAAATCTCTGTAACCTTAAAAACCCCAACCACTTCATCTGGATGAATCTAATCCAGACACAAAGGCATGCAAAGACCAACAAGAGACACAGAACTAGAAAAAGCTGGGAAGAAGCAGCCTTCATGAAAGACAGAACAATGAAAAGTTAAGAGATCACTGAGGTAGAAATAAATGCTTTAAGGAAACTGGAGAGCATGCACAGAGACAAAAGAAACAAAACATTAAAGGCACAGAGAAAAAATAAAAGGAGGCAAGAGATTGCAGGGCTAAAACTTTTGGGGAGTGGCAGAAGCCCACGGAGGAAGCAGAGATCAAGACAGAATAGCTTCCAGCCAGCGAGAAAAACCAGCAAAGGCCTAGCAAAGATAAAAAAAAATAACAACTTCTAAGCTCCGTGAAGGACCAAGTCAAAAAAAGTGCTGCATACCGCAAGGAGAAAAACTGAGAACTGCTGTAAGAAGGGGAGGCCCAGAGAAAAGGAGAAACCAGAAGCCCGAAAGGAGAAAAGGTGGGCGAGGAGAGCGAAAGGCAGGAAGAGAAAGGATGCGGTAACGAGGAACCTGGGGGAGTTCGGGGCGCGCAGGGGAGAGGAGGCGGCGGTGGGCGCCGCGGGGAGCCCGGCACTACGGCGCTCCCGGAGCGAAGAGCGGGGAGCCCGTGGGGCCTGGCCGGGAAGGGCCGGGCAGGTCACACACAAAGGGGGCCGCGGGCGGGGGCCGGGCCGGCAGCGCTCGGGGCTGAGCGGCGGCGNGAAGGGAAGGAGGAGGCCGCGAACCGCGCCGCCCCGGCGGCGAGAGAAGGTGCAGGTGGCCGCCCTGCCGCCGCCCTCCCCCGCCGGC